>JAPYMA010000830.1:0-92240 GCA_035041965.1 Anisakis pegreffii | reverse complement strand
ACATCTGAACCAACTACTACAGAATCCACGTCTACATCTGTCTAGTGACTCCAGGACGTACTAACCTGATTAATAAGCTGCGATAACGTTTGATGAACATGCATTGCGCTAATGTTGTAAATTGGTACAATTCATGAACGTAGAAAGGTTCACTTTGAAACAAATAAAAATGAAAACGAAGCCAAAATGTAAAATAACAATGAATGAAATATGCAGTTTAATGCAACATTATTTATTAGAATAATGAAAAACAAGCTAGCGAAGAAAAGATATAATGATGATAAATATCGAGAGACAAAAATTGACTTTAATACGTGCACGAAACGAAGTGTATGGGTATGGATCTAAAACGATTATGGGGTTCTACAACGCAAAACAAAACGACAAACATTCAGAGGAGAATGTGAAAGTATTAGAACAATATTGCATGGACATATATATGATTGGTGAACAATAAATGGTGGATCAACAAACAGAGTAGATGACGATCGGAACAGATGATGACGCAGATGAATGAACGTTGATCGCAGTTGTCCATGAAGCTGAGTAACCATCGACCATGGGCGATACCTGCACCAAAACACAATTTTAAGATGAATAAGAATATACAAGTGTCATTTCATTTGAGATCAACAAAAGAGCGCAAAAAACAAACTGCAACTCAAACAAAGATATCTAACATCGAATCCATCAAACCGAACAAAACGCAACAGCAAAGCCTGATAACAGCTTTCATATTGAATATAAATAATCGCCGGAAATCATTAGTTATTACGATGGTGGTGAGGACAATATTACTAGGATGAGTTTAAAGATGATAATACTGACACCAGTAGTAATAAAAGTGATAATACTAATAATTACTTTAATAATTACACAGTCACGATACCAATAATAATAATATTAATAGTAACAATGACACCGATGGCATCAGTACCATCATAAATGATAAGACACCGTCTGATTTGCTAAAGAGATGAATCTGTCTAAGCACAGTATGTGATGTGTAACAGGAATCGTCAAAAGAGAGAAAAACTGCAGGAATAAGAATAATCTGTAAGGAATCATTCACAATTGTCGATGAGAGCTGTCTCAGGGAATGGTCATTTGGAAGGCACTTCAAAAAAACTATGAAAACTCACTTAAACGTACACGCATTTCAAGAACAGCTGCACATATACATGTAATGAATGAAAAATACTCAACTCGTACAGTTTTCAGTTCCATGCAACTATCAACAATATGAGGACGAACAACACTAATGGCATCAATATCATCATGAATGATAACATATCGTCCAGTTTGCTAAGAATAATGACCTTCTGTATGCGTTACGAAGAAGGAAAATGGAAACAGAAACAGGATTCAAACCGATAAGCGCAAAGATGGGTAAACAGCCTTATCATCAAAGGTGTAACAACTTACATATCTGAAAATAACATCAAATCTCGCCTTAAAGCTTGACGAATGTACTATCAGGACAATATGATATTGGCTCGATAACTGCGAAAACGAGAATTAGCGGAACAAATTTGAGTGCGTCAGAAATAGCAACAACACTTCCGCTCAAATTATTAATTACATTTGAAAATGCAACAATCGTATGCGAATTATTGACCCTCTTGCATGCTTGAAAGACGAATATGAAATCACATTGGCTGTGGTCATATATTTCACATGACGACCAGATACAAGTTGTTCAACATAGACAAATGATCTGAAAGCTGCGGAATGCTTGTACTCTTGAATTCATGAACGCATAAGGATACATACCTCGACTTATGTCAGGACCTGATTCTGATAATGGCGACGTTATGCCGGAGAGAATACGCAGCATTTGATGAAACGTAGAGGAAGACTTAAGTCGAGTTATGACAACATTCAAACCTGCATGATACATACCACACTAGACACCTCGTAGTCGTTTTCATTACATCCCATAAAAGCACATCGTTGTGCATTGTGTTCGTCGGAGAGCAGTTTTTCGCATGGGGGGCCCTACGCGGAGAAAAATGGACGGGGGAGGGGTCTCCACGAAAATGTCGTGAAGCAAATTGAGCGGCGGTCCCTGCGGGGAGCCGCGGGGAGTAAATTGTACGGGGGTCCCCGCAGAAAAAAGCCGGGCAGCAAATTGTACGGGGGGACCCCGTCGGGGAATAACCGGTCCCTGTGTTCCCCGACGGGGAGGACGAGGAGCATTTCAGCTCAATTTTTTAAGCAAAATTTAAATTTTTTAAAGATTTTTCTTGTTTTCTAAGTAGTTTTCTTTCAGTGCAGCTTGTACTCACATTTCAAAACAAACAACAAGACAATATCGAAAGTGTTGCAGCGGTCTTTCACCATTTTCAGTTGGTTGTTTGCGAAGGTTCGCGCTCCCGTCCTCTCCATCGGGAAGTGAAACTGGACGGGGGATCCCGAAAAAGGCCGAGAAGCGGATCGCCCGGGGAGGATCCCCGCAGGGAGAAAATTGAACGGAGGGAGAGTGCCCGCGAAAAAGTCGGGAAGCAAATTGCACCGGGGGGGGGAGGGCGCTCCCGCGTTCCTCACCATGGTCTCTGACGGGGAGCCCGTTCCCCGACGAACACTATTTGTGCATGAACTATTCGAACATTAATCACAATAAAACTCTAATAGCAATGGAAAGGCAAAAGGAAATTCAAATTACGAAATAATAGCAACCATTGCTGGATTGATCAGAATAAAAAGTGAGAGTTTGAAAGACGAAATAATTCGAACAAGAATCACTTCTAGTGAGAGAGGTTAATTCAGTAACGATTCGGACGAAAAGGATCTGATATCTGATGACAATTAGAACAATGAATATATACGGAGCATTACAGGAAATGTAAATAACTAAATGAGTGCATTAATGTCAACAAAATTCCGGAGAATTATTTGTCAAAATTAGTGATGTTTTATGTTGATGAAAGGTACAGACAACACACTAAAGAAAAAAACTCTTCATAACCAGACTCCCTAAGTATGAAGCAAATCTCGAGTGATTGGGTGATACTACTAATACGATAAAACAACGTAGTTTTCAAACAACGCATCATCTCAACAAGAACTGTTCTCAGTGACAATCGAATAAGAAGATTACAAGGTGACAGCATACCTGAGTGATTACAGAATGACACAGACTGATCATTAAAATAAAGAACATTTGTATTATCAATGAAATATTGGTTGGATTGGGAAAGACGGAATATATAAGTTGTGACAATTTTGTTACTTTCAGTAAATAAGAGAAAGTCAGAAGAAAACAATGATATTATCTTGCAGCTTGAAGGTAAATGAATTTATGTTGCAGCTTCTCAGCAAAGATTCATTTTCAAAACATTCCAAATGTTCCCTCAATATAATGATATCAAATTCAATCTACATACAATTTTCAGCTACCAATTCGAACTGAAACTGATACATCCATGAGCGAGGAACACATTCAATACTTAAGCATAGAATGTACTGCGAATAATTGATCAGATTACTTGAAAAATTCGCTCTGTTTGATATCTATCCTCACAAGTTTCTTGAGCTCTCACCAAAAGCACGTACACTAATGCAAGCATATCGTTTCATAAGAACATATTTCTCAACTGATTTATTTATATTTTCTGACCTGAGAATGCACTCAAATGTCTTCCTTCCGTAAGGAAATGTACTAATAATTACATAAATCCAACAATCAAATCGAATTTACGATTTCATTTATAGTCGCACTGCCTTTTACAGAAAATAAGCACCAGAACATTAGTGCGCTATTCTTCCCGATAAGTAACCAAAATCATCACACACCCCAATTTTTGTTGCAGATAAAACTACAATACAATCACATCGTTAATGTTTCACGTTCGATTTAGTTGATAAAAATACGTCAAAAAAGCCAAGCACCCAATAACATCTCTGTTCTGTTGCAAGACTTCCCATTTCATAGGATTCACTCAATCTCTCGATGTGAAAATATTATTGCCCTTCCTAATTATAACAACTGAAATATAAATACTCCAAAACAACTAACCGTAGAGTTGATGGATCAAAAAAGTGAAAAATATAAACGAAAAGATCAACAAGAAAATATATTAAAACTGTACCTTTTACATAGTTGATGAATGGTGAAGTTGATTGGTGATGTAGAAAGAAAATAATACATGATGAAATGTTTCAGATTGAATCATCTTGTGAACAAAGTGTCGAAATGATGTTGGTGAAAAATAACGAAAATGATGAGAATGTAGAAGCATTGATAATGTGGAACAGGCTTGTTGACAGAATGCGATTAAAGATCAGTACTGACGACGATTCGACGAAGACGAATGTCTCGGTGAGTAGTCGTAACGTTCGCGAGATCTCGACCGACTTCTCGATGCACGTCGATGACGTTTTCGAGAGCGTTCGGATGGCGAACGGGATCGATCGCGTGTTGAGCGATGTTTGCGAGATGACGACGACGACGAGTTGTAGGATTTACTCTCGATACCATTCAGCGTATCCTTCAGTCACAAACAAACATATACAAATGAATCTCTTTAAGGGATGAGTGGGGAGGTGCATGATTACCTGCAGAGACGAGATGAGCACTTTGCAACGATCGTCATTGGCGACGCGACTTTGTCTGATCAACGAGATGGCCGTTACGAGTGTTTCGATTGCGGATGCGTAATCGTTTGCTGCCGCATCGCTGACCGCACGGGTTATTGCCGACGAACTGACCGTACGATTGCGGTTCATGATCTCTTCGAACTCGGCCTCACTCAGCCCTTCAACTGAACTTGGTGCCGAACCGCTTGCACCTACCGCTGACTGCGTTGAGATACCTTCAATGATTACCACACACAGATCCATCACTATAAGTAACGCCCAGCAACTATGCTGTAGGATCGTTTCAACTTCTTCAACCATCAGCTCATCAAACTGTAGCTTCCGTCACAACTTTTATATTAGATCATAAAAGCCGTGTAATAATATTCAGTGTCTATTACGATTAATTTCATTTCAACCATACGTTTAACCAAACCAACAATACGGTAACAAACTATAATGAGCAGCTACTTAGCATTATTACCTGTGGGAAAATTTTGTCTGTAGACTTGTGGGTTGATATGTGCACCTGGTGGGGGAAATCCTGGAGGTGGGTGTGATGTATGCGGGTGAGCAGCACCGTTCATCGACGTAGCAGTTGAGATGGGTGGTACAGCCTGAGGTGGATGTGCAAATGGCGCTGGTGGAGGACGATTCATTTGTGGGGCTGCATTTGCTGAAAACATTCCTTGAAACGCATCATTACTCACGATTTGATCTTCAACGAAACTCACTCATAATCTACTCTAAATACTCCATAACGAAAATGCAAATCACTTCGTCAATAATTTCTTACGAAAGCAATATGAACAATCCGAATAAATTTGCAGTTCGATGAGACTGGTGTAATATAACCTGCTGCTGCAGCCATTTGAACTTGTTGTGGTAACGATGGTGGTGGCGCATTCAGGTTCAGGGGTGGTCTTGTGACAGCCATGCCGCCTAAGGATAACGGTTGTGAAGTGGGTGGAGGGGGTGCACGGATTTGAGGAGGTTGTTGCTGCTGAGGGGGTATCATCAACGGTACTTGAGCTGGTGGTCTTAGCGCTGCTATTGGTGGTGGAACTTGCACCTGAAATCAATCCAGTTCATTCATTCGTCACAGCACTAATCACTAACCGCTACCTTTTTGACGGAATCATGAAACGCTCTCGATCAGCAGTTGACATTCTTAAGTTGATAGATGAAAGGCAGCTAAAATCAGCATACCTGAACTTGTGGACGTAGTGTGATCGGAGGTGGTAGTGTCATATGCGTAGTAGGTTGACTGTGCTGTGGCGGTAGACCCAATCGTATGGTACCAACGAACGGTGCTTTCGGATCTTCTTTCTTCGGTTCCTTCTTCTCGGTTCGCTGAAAAACAGATAGAGCGGATGAACGGGAACTGCTTGAGTAAACACAGAGTTACCGTACTGGAAGGAAGGGAACTTTGAACTATATTAACTGTGGCAGAAAGTTCCCGGGCATATACGCTGGAAAACTGATATAATGGAACATTGCGTTTCATTGCAGAATTTTTGTATCTAGTGTTATATGTCGTTGTGTACTCCCGCGCTATCCGAATATACCGAATGACGAGAATCTGAACAACACCACTTGCTGTTGCCATTCAGCAGCGACAATCCTCCACACAACCTCACAATTGAGACTGACATCAAAAACTGATGAATGGATGCATGGATGAACCTGATCAATGCGTCTTGTTGCATCTTCAAACTTGGCCAGTGATGCTTTCGTATATGGTAATACAACCAACTGTTGTCCATGTAAACTTTTATGTGGTAATTTCTCCATGACTGTTTTCACAGCACTTTCGGCACCGAACACAGCCAACGCAAAGCCTTTACTTTGTCCATTATTACGATTCTCATAGAATTTCAGATCAATCAAATCAGCTGCTCCACATGACAATATCACTGTTTGTAGATCCACATCAGTTGTCCACCATGTCATATTGCCTGTAAGCATCAATCTCATACATCAGTTGATGTACACATATGCTTCATGAGGTATATATTTCAATTTTTTCTTAATCCACTGAAAAATCTCCAAAAAGAATGCGATGCAAAGCGATTCAGGAACGCAAACGAACTGACTCAAAGCAACTTCAAAACATTCCTCAACCGTAACAACGTGTTCAATGACAAACACTCGCGTCTTTCAATATTATGTCAATGAACAAAAACACCTGACATGAATAAAACGATTGTTTCACCTATGTAACAGCAATAGCGACGGCCCGAATCCGTTTTACTCTTGTCGGCACTTAGTGCAGGTAGTGACTGCGCTTGCGATGGATGGATCGATGATGGCGTCACGGAACTTTGGCTCGTTTGACGATTCAGTCCGGAACTAGACTCGGATTTCACCGGCATTTTGGCTTGCTGAAGTTGTGACTGCTGCTGCTGCTGTTGTTGTTGCTGCTGCTGTTGCTGCTGCTGACCGGATGGCTCAATCGCCGCGTCGTATAAATCCGTTTCGTTATCCGTTTTGACGACTGATTTCGATAGCGTTGTTTTAGTAAGTGATGATGGTTTGTTAGGTGTAGAATTTGTGTTGGTGCTGGTGGGTGGTGCGGTCGTTGTTGTAGAACTGGCAATAGAAGCAGTAGTGCTAGTAGAGGTTTCAGTAGTAACAGTGCCGTTCTTCTCTTTCGAATGCTCTTCTTCCCTGCAAGTTACCAACAAAACGAATAAGATCACATTCAGTCTTTTTGAAATGTGCAGAACAAGCATGACGACTTCAGAATGACAAACAACTGTGCAACAATAAACATTCAACTGAATATGTTCGTTCTCGGATGCTTTCAATACGATGAAGAAAGCTGATCGTAAATTTGGCCATATACCGTAAACGTTGGTTACATCCATGAACACGAAGCTATCTCCCTGAGACGGCCAACAAATGACTTTTTTCAAGCATAAGTATGCAAATTCTCCCCTTCAGAAACAGCCACATTTCCATATTCCCTGCTCATTTCCTCCTTTGAGATTCAAGCAGACAATAGAACTGTTCGCAAGATTGAATCCCCGACTCTCTACCTGCCTGTTGGCCTTTAACCATGCTGAGGATCTAAGTGAAATTAAACATGCTAATGATTTAACTGATTATAAAAATTTATAATCGATTAAATCAGCAACATATCAAAAAGTTATCATTTTGGAAAACAGCTGAAATGGTGTTGAAAATATGACTTTCACTTGCGTCATTTGCATAAACCTTCACATATATCAATAACCTCACGCAGAACTGCACAGTTCTATTCTATATCGCGAATACAATAACCCAAATATGTATCGAAACATTCGAATACCCGAATTTGGAATAAAACGTTTAATGAATCACTATCAACAGCAACAATTGAGCATCAATTAAAAATGCTAATCACACAATATTGTGATGATCGATCTCGTCAATGTTTTCCGATTAACTAATTCATTTGATCAGCAGGCTTAAAATTTGACTGAAGCCAGCATGAATGCTGTCTTTTTACCCTTCTCACCCTTAACTTGGAAATCGATCACCACATTACTAAGCACTTGTCAATAAGTCTGATGAGTAAAAACGAGAAAGGTAACTCGAAATTTTGAATTTCTATAAGCGAAGCGAGGTATGAGCTGTCTGGCTTGAAAATCGTTTAGTTATTACTGCGAAGTTTCCAACTATTTCAATATGGTTCGTGGAGAACATTTTTGGAACGGCTTTGAGATGGAATTTAGCATCGAACTGTTCGAAGATGAAGCGAAAAGATTCCATAAAATAAACGCAAAATATAGCATTATACACCCACCCGTATAAGATATTCATCACTTCCCGAATGCGCATAGACCAGTGAATGTGTTTTTACTCATCAGTATCAATAATACTTCAAAGGTGATAACTAAAAAGCAAAATATTAAAAAAGGAACAGTGAAATATCTGCTTGTTACAGATGGTACCGCAGTAATGAAACTGAATAAAAAAACCACCAAAACAGATGAAAACAACGCGATTCATCGACACAATTTCATTGGATGATTTTTAGCAACTCTTCTAGGTTAACTCAATATTAAGAATTGATAATTTTCGTGTGCTCATCTGAATGAATGCTTTCCTCCTTAATACTTCACCAAAAACAATTACACATCTAACAAATGATATCCCTTCACATTTTGCAAATGTTCACTAATCAAAATTCACCAACATTTCAGCGAAACAAACTCTGACTGTGAGTCTATAAACATGATCGAAAACACTACATAAATATTGGAATACAACGAATTCTAATCGTTCTTTTGAATACGACCAATCATCAATACGATATTTCGAATATATTTCAAAAGAAAACGCATGATTCCTATAAACTCACACGAGAATATTCAAAAAACAGATAAACTGAACGCACTTCAAGCACAATTGAAGATTACATTTGAATTTCTTCAATTAATTGTTCTATTTGCTTTGATAACTTCTGCTAATTTTCCATTCCAAAAAATATGCTATGCTCACTTAGCGTTTGACGGAATTTTACATCGCACGCTATTGAAGTGTAAACAGTTACACAACACTCAAACGGTTATTTACGGACAATAGCGATATTATCTCTTGTGCAAAATACTTCCGACAAACCCTTGCCTCAAGCCTTTCATAGAACTGTAATCAGCAAATTAGCAAATGCAAATGCCCATGCTTTTTCGACATCTACAATTGATTTCTGAACGGATTCGCTGCATGCTTCTCATTATGATCTCTCAATTCCTCACGCTTACCAGCACATGATCTTCCCTCACCATCAACCTCGTTAATTGAATCAAACAACGATCTGCTCTCACTTATTTTCCCCTAATTATATCAGGGCCGCGTATTAATATTTACGATTCACTTATCAACAAACATTACAAAATTATAAAACACTGCATTATGAAATCAAAATGTAACAATATCTAGATGAATATATACAGCAGTGCGAAACATACATACGTAACAGAACAAGTTCCCTCCATTCAGAAATCTAAAGTTCCACACAATGAATGAAAAGGCAAAAAAGAGATGGACTTCGGGAAAACGGTTCATATTGATTCATTATCGATGGAACGATTCAGCACTGTAACAATCATTATTCCATTCAAGACTGTTATCATCTAAAAAGTCCAAAAAATTCATAACAACAATGATTACATAAATCATGATGAATACAATGATGACAGCATTTACTTCGTGATGCGCTAATAACTGCAAAACGAGGAAACGATTCTGAACAATATCTGCACATAAACAACAATTATACATTGGCACGCACAGAGTCAGTTAATTCACGAAATTCCCTTCATTCTAATAGTCATGTATGAACTAAGTCCTAAAGTTCTTATGGAATTATGATTGACTTTCTGCTTCTTAAAATTCGTTTAAATGCTTTCTTGTCAAAACTGTTATCAAAGTGGAATGCCTTTCGAACTGAACAATCGCTACTTCAGCTTATTCATTTCTTCGTTTCATCATCATCACAACGCGATTTTTTGAACGCTTCTCTACCTCTGAATACACGGAATCGTACTTTGCATTAAAATATATTTCAGGTTCTCCGGCTTAAATAAAATCGCTATAGGGATGTTCAAAAGAATAAAAACAACGTTAAAGCATTGAATGTGATTCGTGACACACGATACGTTCAATGCGATTTGCGATAAGCGATTATCATAAATATTATAAGAACAACGAATCTGAGTGAATGATGAATAAAACAAAATGAATTCTAGATGAACGCACATAACAGGAATGTTCATACTAATTCTACAGCAATTACTGATATCTCAATATTATAGACAATCGCGAACTCAATCAGTTGATTAAAAAGGAACAAACTCACGATGACGCTAACCGTGCGCAGTCAAAAGTAAGTAAGTTTGCAATAATTAATATTAAATAAGCTCTTGCACATACTCTGAAACATTCACAGTTGTTTCAGGAAAGTGGAAGAACGCCATTAATTATTGAGCACATTATGTATTACAGATAAATTTATCATCCATAGAAAATCAGTAGCAAAACAATTCAGACCATTACCATCCAACTGAATCTTAAACAGTTTCTAAATTTCTTTCAAATTTCAAAAATTATGCTTTTTTTACTGGAAGAATTCTTTCGAAGTATTGCATCACGAAGAACATGAAAAGTCAAAAGAACCTACAACAATAACATATTAATTACAAATTGAAAGGCTGAATAAATTGGTAATCGACGACACGAATGAGCAAATGAAACAATCATCAACGCTAAAAACGAATGCACAAACACAGCCGAAAACGAGTAAAATCACAGCAATTATTCAGTAATACAAGAGTCCCTTTCGAAAACCATATCCCTAAAGATGTTAACTTTTATTATCTAATTCGAATTCAAGATTTTAACACAAATAAGACATTATTATACTTCCTTTCACATTAAAATCACCTTCCTCTTGAGGCTGCTCCCGTTTTCTGTGGATGTCATTTGTGATTAGAAAGAGAGAAGGCAGAAATAGAGACAAGAAAAGGGGTGCAATCACATTTCACCGAATTCCCCTTCATACTTCACGTTCAAGGAAACAAGGAAAGTGGAAGCATAGTCATATTCAATGGGTCAATCGCACGTATACTGCACCGTCAGTCTAAAAATTTTGCTCAGAGATGACAAGAGATGCTCAACAAATTGTCGCATTTCTAAAAATAAAGCACCATGTTTAAAATGCTTCATTCTTGAAAGTAACTGATGACGAGCAGTATATTCTTTCAACAGCAGCAACAAATCGATTCATCATAATTCACGGTTGAATGAGATTGATAAGTAAACCAATAGCAGCAACAAAAACGAATATTAATTCAACGAGTTATAATTCCTTGAAAACAATTCATGTTAATAGCAATACCTGTACCGCAATCGACATAAAAATAACAAAAACAATAACACTCACTTCGTGGCTTGGCTTCTGCAGTTGCTTTGCAACAAATAAACAAAAGCAAGCCCACCAAACTACGAATCGCGTCCAGCAAGCTCATATCGACAGTAAACCATTGATGGACGGCACCGAATGCTTTACTTTTGCTGATTGTGAGAAGGCAGCTATTGTTATACTGCTGATTGTTCCACTGTTTTACACAGCTCCAGCAAACAGTCCGTCTTCCACCTTCGCCATTCAGCATGTTTGCTCTTTTTGCTTATCTTATCACTTCATTGATCCATCCACATCATGGTGACGAACAGAAAAGACGAATGAAAATTTACTTATAGATTAAACTATAGGAGAAAATGCAAATTTACCAACAAATTGAAAGTTAAAGCGCAGACAGTTGACATTTGAAAGTTTACATATTCCTTCGAGAGATGATATCAATAATTTTCAAAACGGTAGAAACATGGACATCATCGTAATATTTCTAATTGCGCACAGATAATATTTTGTCAACAGTGTTCAGACGAATGATTGCAAAACATTTAGTGTGAATGAGTCTCTGAAGCCGACTTTTCTCAATATTTTTTACCATATCAGTGGTTTGGATCGTAGCGTGTGGTAGTAGGCAACGAAGCAACAATTTTCGATCTGTGTCATGCTTTCGTTGAATTTTATGTTTTGTGAATAGATGAAAACATTTTAAGAAGATCCCTCAATTTTTTAAGGAAGAAACGCAAATGTGTTGTTGTTTTGAGCAAAGAAGGGAATAGTAGTAGGGCTACACATCTAAGATTAGCTTGATTGATATGGATCTTGTGAAAGTAGCTTAGAGCAAAGTTTTCACTCCGAGTGCGCTTTGGTTGATGCAATATATTTTGCTCAAATAATGAAACCGATACAACAAACATCTTTTACTGTATAACTTTTGGGGAAAGGTTGACTGAATCGAGAGAGGGCGAGAGGAACTGCCTTCGTTCCTTTCGACTCCCAAACATGCTACTCATCAAGGCTTTCATTTTCCAATTTCTTGTATTCTAATAACAAAATCTATCGATCATTCTTGATCGCTCACAGGATCGAACTGTTCTCAGATGTGAGTCTTCTACTACCGATCATTTGCTTCCTAAGAAGAGACTGTAATCAGCTTTTGAGGACAACTTTTCCTACTTCTCATTGCATTTCTTCCCTTTGGATGTCTGTGATCAAAAACTAAATTTTCAAAGCGAGCAATAGGGCGGCATAATTTGAAGAATGAAAATATTTTTCGACTACTAAAATAGATGTCATTTCTGAGTATAATCATTTCTGAGCTAAAGGAAAATGAAAGGTGCTTTTTAAAAACTCTTCATTGTGTTATACCATTACTTGCATGCAATTAGCATTAGATTACAACACACAAATATGTGGTGCTTTCCCTTTGATGAAAGAAGAGCTCAGAGATCGTGCATTCACGCTAATATGCATATTAGTCTTCAGTATTGAGGATGGGGATTGTGCTTTTCGGACTGAATAATGATGACGATGTGATAAGAATTTCAGAAGTCAGTAGACAGACACAGCTAGCCGTATGCTGCTACTTGGTGGATCGCTATAAGAACGACACACGTCTCCATGCACCAGCTAGATAGCAAAGTCGAACATTTTTGCAAACTGTCACCTTGTTATGCAATCTGCTGAATGCACCAATTTCAAAAACACATTTCCAGTCATTCACACGCACTCTGCGCAGTTGAAATCCACTCTACCTAAAGCGATTACTAGTCCATGTGAATATTGCCTTCAAAATATCAGTTCAATTGAAAAAGAAAGAGGCATTCCCTGTTGCTCTAAAGAGTGCTCAACATATGCACCAGCGACTGCGCATACTTCAAGAGAGGAATTAGTTTATTTTGTTTATGATGTTCTGTTCAACTGAACATTATAGGAAGGATCTTAGGTTTTAACTATGAGGACGATTAGTGCTCGGGCGGTTATTTTTCCTCCGAAGCATCCTCGATTTTGCATCAGAATAGCCCCGCTTAATAAGTTTAGTTATCCTCCACAGTTACTTCCATTTTTGCTCCTAGTGATTCATTACTTGTAAATGCCTTCAAAACATTCAGATGATCTTCGCATTTCGTCAGAAGTGAGCTGCATACATGAACAGACACTGTTGCACATGAAAACGACATCTTGAGATAATCTACTTGAGCATCTATCTCATGAAATGCAAAGCATCACAGTGCAGAATAAGCTCAACTGTTCAGACAAACTTTTGTTTCCAAGCGAAAAGAACTGATGTCTTTGAACAAATCGCAATATCTCAATTCATCCCGACAAACAACACATGGCTACCTCGTTCGCGTCACTACCAATGCGACAGTATCTAATCAATGTTTTCACAAACGTCTCATCATCTTCGCTGCCATATTCAAGTGAAAACCTATACGGTTGATATCAAGCAATACCCTCGTAATTCACTGTTCGGTATTCTCCGAGATTTTGCAAGAATTTCGCCGCAATTATTTCATGTTGAAAAATGAGTAAACCATTTATTTGCTGGCAATACAAGATATTCACAATTTGATGATCTCACCAACTTTGGGTACCATTAGAAAGTTGTTAAAAGAAACACCATTTTCAGAGGACATCTACAATAGCGATCCAACAACAGCATTATTCCAAAGCAACAACAAGAACGGTAGTAACAACGAGAACGACATGAACAGAGGTGTTTGACGGAATGAACGGATTCAAAAAGCACAAAGAAAAATAGATCTGCAACATTACTGCAGAAAGGAATGATGCGCATTGACTTTTTCGACACAATTAAGCCACCCTAAAATCGCCAAAAAAAGAAACGCACGACAGATAAGAAAACAAACAGATCATCGAGAGAAGACAGGTAACCTTAAGTGATACTTACCAACACAAGAAGAGCATTGCTACTGAAGATGATAACTAATAATAAAACATAAAACCAGAAATCGATAGATATTGACATGTGATGGGCGATAATTCAACGGTGCTCAGAACAATGAAAACATAATATCAGCACTTATTTTGGCGGAATCCGAATTCTGAATCTAATTTGAACAACAACAACAACACACCGATCATCGAGTGAAGATAGGAAATGAACAGCTGACCGCATTATGACAAAAACAGAGAAATGAGACATGAATAAAAAATTTGTCAATACGATTTCTATTACTTCATGGAGATCAGGAATTCATAGTGAGATATTTAGCATATGCAAAGAATCAGCATTTGAAATACAATTAAATAACTAGGTTTGTGCAAATTCATAGCACTAAAACTATAAACAAGCTAAGTTTGTTCACAAAAGAAAATAACCCATGAATGGACGAACTCGACATGCCTATAACAGATTCTCACATGGTTTTAAAGGTAAATTGCACTGAAATGGGCAAAAATTCCAAAATAATGCAACATAGTATCATAAAATCAAATTGATCAATGAAAAAAATCGCAAACAACGCTCAGAGTATAAGCTTCACTCATTCATTCAGTACTGGAATCTTCGACTATTTGAGAGAATAACTGTAACTGCAATGCTTTCCGATTAAGGACACTACTCGAACTGATGATACAAAACTTTAGAGGTAATACATCAGACTTACCAGTACTGAATGAAACACCATATCTGTGATAAGCTGTATATACCCCATGAGAGGACACCTCTCAAAAAAAATTTTTAGTGTAATGAAAAATGAAATGATAAAATTGATCGCAAAGATACCAAATGAACTTCACTGAACACACCTGCGGAGGAAACGCTTCTTATATACAATATAAAAAAGGTCAACTGAAACATAAAACACCGAAATAGAAATATGCGATTTCAGATTGGTAACAATCTTCAAGTAATTTAGTACAAAAAATAACCGAAAATGCAACATGCGATCAAAATAATACAATCTTCAAAACATATGAGAGAATGATCCGAATGCTGTGAAAAGCGTACGATTACAATCGAAAACAGTTCTAATTAGCAATGAGAAGCAGAGGTGCAATTTGGCGTCATAAATGAAAACATTGAATGTAACTGGTGACTATGACAAGTGTTTTTGATGAACATATGATGTGATAACGGTATAATTAATCGCGATAATAATAAGGCAAGAAGCATGCTTTTTACAAATATCAACATCAAAAAAATTTAACCAACTTGATAGGCACATCATTTTCATCATCGTCTCCGAGCACATCCCGTTCACTATAATGGGTCTCCAATTCGCCGTCGAACAATTCCAAATCGTTGTCCGCTTGATCTAATATATCAGCCATTTTCGATGGGTGGTGTTGTTTTGCTGAGATAACGAACGTTCAACTCAAGATTACTTTATTAAATACCTACAAGTACGATTGGTCAGTAGCTATCACAATCTCATGCTATGCGAGCACTGAAAATTAACGAATGATAATTCACAGTAACGACTAAGCGAAACAGTACAGATGCTCCAGTCGATTTAATAACAACAACACAACACTTTCAATATCGTCCCAAAATTTATTTACCCACGCCATTTTTCATAAACCACCTCAGGCTCGTTCCTTTCAAATCAATCGATAAATCATCCGTTATGGAGCACAGTTACCCCGACTGCAAACCAAATAAGCTTCGCACAAAAGTTTCGCGTCAAACCTGCTTGTCAAGAAACATCTCTTAATAGACTACTCAAAACGTCAAAACTCATCATGTGCAGCGCAATCACCGACCTCATAAAACTAAACATATCTCCTCCGTATAACGCCGATGTTCTTTCCTCGCACGCGCCTTGGCAATAGTGCTTGCCTGCTTGCGTTACGTTCGTTCGTTCGAATCCGAACAGAGGTTCGAAGAGTGTGCTCATTTGAAACTGACACTGTTGCAGCTAATCGTGAGTAGTCGTCCGATTGGGTGATGCACATGCGAAAGTGGAAATTTTATTGAAGATAAGAACATTCAAACGGAAGAAATAGATGACGCTTTAGCACCCACTCCGTCATTGATCAGCCCTCATCACTAGCACTCCAAATTTAGGCGTCTTGACTGAATTTTGTCGGAATTTCGAGAACTTCTTCTCATAACGATTATGGCATATTCCCTTTTTTTACGAACAACTTTAGAACTCTTTTCTTTGTCATCGATCGCCATACGAATTCTGAAATTACTCAGGAATAAAGATGGATCGATTGGTGCATTTTCAAAAGATTGAAATATTTTCACTTATCGAAAAGTTACGTGATTTATGAGGTCTTGAACACGTTTGGAATGCTTCATTTATTCGGGTGAATAGCAGTGGCATAAATAGTTCTGCAAAAATGCACCACAAATTGTTCTGCAAAAATCATCTCATTGTCAGTACGTCATGAATGTATGACAATAATTTGGATATATTACATTTACATTTAAGAGTTGATTTGAATAAATTGAATGGATGAGGTCCATATTTTGTGCACAGGATATATGCACGTTTCCGTTTTGGCATTCATGTTAAAACCTATTTTGGATGCAAGAGATGATGAACGTTTCAGTAATAATAACCTTTTAAGGTTCCATTATAAAACACCAGCTAAGATTGACAGCTGATTTTAACATCATATCACTACGGACTATCAGTGTGCAGTACTGAAAGGTGGAAACTATCAGGAATTATTATCATTCACATTATTTCATTGAATGTGTTGAGCTGATATTATCTGCAATTGAGATTTGTATTCATATAACTGCCACCTCACAATTGGCTGTTTAACAAAACACCTGCTACACGTTCAGTAAAACATTAGTCACGCGGTGAATAACACAGATTTTCATAGCTGATTCGTGAAAATTTCAACGACATTACTGTGAATGAGTACAAGTGTTTTAAATTTGAACTAAGAGTTATTAGCTGTTGATGTGCGCAGATGAATTAAATAAATGGATTGCTGCTATGGGAAATGATTAATTAAAAGTGATCGCTTTACTTAATAAAACTCGACTATTCACTCCATCAATTTTGTGTACCACGAACAAGTCGTTTTTAATATCAGACACGAATGTTTTTGCACTTTGTGACCAACGATTCACACCTAATGAACCGAACCGATCAAATGAAAACCTTCATTCAGCCAGAATTTATACTCATTTCAAGCTACGAATGTGTAACAGAATCAGTTGTAATTGTTCTTTCTGACTCATTTGTAGTTGATGTCTCCAAATTAGTCAGCGATTGAAAAGGTAATCCGCCACAATGGATGGATAAATTTGTGACTTATCTATATCGTCAACTTTCCAACCGTCTTAAAACATTAACTGACAACATTTATGATTCATCATAACGTTGTGAAGTTATTGTGCCATTTGGAATTTACAATCGTCGTAACTGTAATTATAATCGCATCAGATGCTAAAATGACTCATCTCATTAGGCTTCATTCGTTCGTTGTTGATGATCACATTTTGAAGTGATCCGCGATGTGTGCTGGATGCTTTATAAAAGTAAAGTCAGCATCTTTTTTAAGAGGAGGTGATTCGTCATGTAACAACGTTCGAGATCAGTCGGAAATCGCAGTCGCGTGCAAGAATTGATCAGAACTTGTTTAAGTTAACGGTATTTAATTATGCATGCTCATGTCAGAATGAAGCTAACTGAACTGGTTCGCTATGAAATGACAATTCGGATATCACGAGGTCATATTTCTATCTGCATGGCTTCTTGACTCGAAGTGCTTCAATTCCCTTTTGCACTGTCGTTATCCAATAATTGTCGGATGACTTTCTGTGATTCACTCAAAATCCTGATATTCCTCAATAATGTATGCTCCGCCTCCTGGATCTGATGCTTATTCATTCAGCCGAAGCTTTCAATGACCAGTCAGTTTAAGTCATCGACACCATCAGCCATGGTGGTGATATTAAGTTTAAATTAGTTTTTCTTATTGACGTCGCTTTGCAATCAAGAGATGAGAAAAATCCTTTGTTTTTCTCTTCATTTATTTCACAGCTTATAGATAACTGATCAAACTTGAGAGCTAATTGCCTTAAATTTCAATTAAAATGCTTCACTTCTGTTCTTGCAAATTGGAATTCTCATTGGGTGTGCATTTCTAATCGTCATCGGTGCGCACTGCAATTATTTTATTCCCAGTCAAATTCACACATCTTTTATAAAATATAAGCGTCCGATATAAAATTTGTGCAACAGTGATCCATTTTGTTTGTAATGCTGAATCAACAAAATAAGAATTAGTGAGTGTGTTTTTGCATGACGGCGCTTCTCATTCCTCTTTGAG
The DNA here is from genome assembly GCA_035041965.1 of Anisakis pegreffii. NCBI lineage: Eukaryota > Metazoa > Nematoda > Chromadorea > Rhabditida > Anisakidae > Anisakis > Anisakis pegreffii. The sequence goes on along the minus strand of JAPYMA010000830.1, from coordinate 73,495 downwards.
TTAATCATGCACTTGTCCATCCATTTTCATTTTGGCAATAAAATTCAATTAGTTCGAGAAAAATTTTTCAACACATTCTATAATCGAATAGATTGGTTTTTTTAAAAGCGAACATAGTTCCACTGAGCTGTTCAACGAAATTAAAATGCGCTTCATTTGTTGACACTCTACTGATGAACCATCAGCAGGTGTTGCTCTCACACATTAGTACTTCCATGGGATCCCGAGACCCCGAATTTTGAACCCCGATTCCACTTCCGAGATTTATCTACTGAAGAATCTCTGGATTTCGGAATTTGATCAAATACGACATTCTATATAACTGTTGAAGAGTGCTCACCTCGAATTCAACATCAGTCGTTTGTTGATGTCATAACTGAACTGTATTTCTGTTGGATGTTGAAGTAATTATGAATGCATTGATCCAAAAAGAATGTGTTGAGGCTGAATCTTAGCATTATGCCAATTCGATCCGGATTTAATTCGATCCCAGGCTTTAGAAATGTTCAGCAGTTTGCAAACACTATCACCCGTACATAACATCTCCTAAAACTGTTGACTGTAAGCGGTTTACTTTCAGCACATGTTCCTTCTATTACACATTTAGTCGAAATTCAAAAATACCTTAAAATGAAGCTGTCTCCCTGCTGAGGGAACAGATAATTTGATCGTAAACTGATCTAAGAAACTAATCATTTTTCAATGGCATTAATCTTTTGAGTCTCGTTCTTCTTTCAGATAAATATATCATCATGCGTTCTTCGTTAAGTGCTGTAATTGTGATGCTAGCAGTGTTGTCATCAGTAGCAATCGCAAGACCAAATTCATCGTCGCACTTCTTTGGTATGTTCCTCATTTATGAAGCTTATGACATTTGGTGAAAGCAATTCTGCATGAATAAGTGAATGAGCGTAGCAGATCCTAATGAGGTGTGTCACTCCCCAAGGAAGTCATATAGAAGTCTTATTAAGCAGTCAAGAACACTATGAAATTATTTTTGATTAAGGCGTAAATAATGCGAATGTTTACTATTGTATTCCCAAAGAGGAGAACGTTTGTTATTATTCGTTTACGAAGATACACTGTATAATGTTACACTTACTAAAGTGTTCATATCAAGTGAATTGAATTTATTAATTACACATTTTTGATAAGATACATGATAAGTTACATCACAGTTACTTTGTTCTGCGATGCCACAAAGCAATCGTTGATACCTTCGAATAATCTGATCTACATAAGAGATTTCTTTGTCAGTCAGTTATTTAAGCGTTCATATGCAACAATTCCATCGTACCTCTTAAATTACCAAACACTGATGATGATGTATTGTTAATTATTTCTTTTACAGGAGCAAATGATGATAGCGACTTGGTGATGAAGAAACAATGGGACAGTTATCAGATGCCACAGAAACCAATCTCAGGACTTAGTCCTTGGCTGTCGTTTGAAGAGGATCATCCGTTCTTTATTTGATTGTGTCTCTGATTTCCTTTATCATATTCGTTCTGTTGGCTTCATTTCTTTTTACATAGCAATTTTAATAAAATCGTTATAATTCATTCATGCCACATAATAACGATAATAGTCCGTCTCCACTTAAGAAAGTGCTTACAGCTGAGCCTATACGTGAATTGCCTGAAGATCGTTCTGCATGAATTTATGTTTTTGAGTATTGACTGATGATTGACAGAGATTATTCCTGATGTATACATTTTGATAGACAGCCAGTATGATGGATCGGTCGCTCAAATATACAATCTACGTTTCGAAATTTACTTATTATTCTGAAAGTAAGCATTTCCCGTCGACAACATGCGTATACTTTTCTGATGAATGAACAATTCTTCTATGAAATGGTATCGAAAAAATAAGATTATTGAGCACAGTCGAAGTAAACCTAGTTGAAGAGACTTATCTAGCCTGAGGAGAGCGAGTCATTACAGTTCAGTGTCTTTTGATACCCCGTCATCAATAATAATCTAATTTTAAACTCTTCAACACAGGTGTTCATATTCGCCGTTTCAGTTCGTTAGTTTAAAAACATTCAAGTCAGCGATCCAGACTCATTCGAACACTACTTATTCGATCTCAAAAGTTCCAAGAGTTGTGCCCTTGTTATGTTGACGCGATCAAACCTTACTATAAACTGAATGACATGGGATTGTTTGAAGTATTCGTTGAGAAATTTAACAAATGTCATCGATAGTACAACCTATACTGTCTTATTGCAGCCAATAACATTCTCTCACAAAAAATCCTCCTTTTCAACGCGAGAAAAGACTCATTTTTGACACTTATACAGAACGAATTGAGAAGCACGACAATCAATCAATCATATATCAGAAAAAAGCTTCAGAGAGTGCCTTGATTGATGTCATCGAGTGAAATGAAACTAACTATTACCTCAATAAGAAACACTACTCTTGTTGAGCTAAATTTCTTATCTTGTTGGTTGCTATCCATGGCAACTGACCTTAAAAAACTTAATCATTATCTAATAAATTATATCGTAAGTATTCATTAATTCATCTCATTTCATCGAACAGACTTAAGTGAAATGAGCCACATGAATAAGGGATTATTTCGAATGCTCTCTGTATCGTAAGCAAATTATTGATAATCCCCTTGAAAATGTTTCTGGTAATGGATGCAATAAGAACACCAAATCAGAATATCAGTAATATTTCGAGGTGAGATCTTTAGGATAACGCTTGGAATATAACCAGTTTTAAATTGACGGTTCAGCAGAAAATATTGTGAAAATAAGCATTCAATTCAAAAGACGTTCTGTGACGGTCATCAATATGTCGATCGCAGTTTATTATGTTTCCGAGAACAGTGGACAGCTAGTAAATGCAGTAATATGTAAGGTGAATTATTGCTCGATTGAATGGTGACTGGATACGGCTGCATGACTCGATACGGCTGCATCGTCGTTCACGCGAATGACTTTCACATTCATCGACATTTGTATGTGTGATGATGCATTCGGAATGGCCCATACCGCCGTTTTTGCCGATCCGAATGTGACGAATATTACATTTGTTAATATCAGCAACGCTGCTGCCGAGAAGAAAATCTAAATGAAGCGCTATTAAAATCGATTCTTTTCCTGTTCACCTGAAAAATCGCACCACTGTGCGTTTGGAATACATTTCAGTATAAGGTGTAAATCAAATTTTCTCTATACCACGAAAAATACATGTATATATAAAAATCTTCGTGCATTTTTTCCATCCTCAAAGCAACGAGATTGAAAAATAATTCCATGGTACGTACATAGTACATTAAATATTTGCGATATGGAATGCGAACAAATTATGGGCAATATAAGTGTTGAAGAATGAAAAGTTGATTGAAATGTGTGCAGAGTGAGAGAGAATTTCCGGGAATCGGAAAGAGAATTAGAAAATTACTGTAGTGGTTTATCTCTAATGGATAAAAAGTGTTAAATAAAAAGAGAAACATGCAAATGGTTTCGAGAAACACTAAAAGGGCGATGCAAACATGTATCAGAGGGATGGCTGGAGTCACATACGTATCTCCACTGAAGTGGCGTATTGTCGGGTGCGAAGAAGGCAACAAGGAACGGAACAATCAACATCGTCAACGACATCGCCAATGAAACATTTCCGGTTACGAACGCCGCGTAATGGTGTGCCACTAATGGGGCTGACTGAACACTTATTGATAAGGTTCATTTGTTGATTCATTTTACTGATATTGCTCAATTCGATCATCACTGACGATAGCTGATCGATTTATTAATCTTGTTCAGCATTTCATGCCAAATAGCTACTTCTCAATATAAAATGCATATCGCATGCATTAGTAAATAATGTCACCTTGAACAAGAATTCCGAATTTTTCGAAAAAATTTGCGATTTGAAGATCGATTGACTCTTGAGAAAAATGTAGAGGTGCACTTTGCTTGCAGTCAAGACACATGACTTCGAGCGGTTGAATGAATCGAGAAAGTAATGGATTGAAGATGAAAGTTGAACGAAAATGAACCTTCAAGCATCCGCCAACGGTAAGACCAAGGAATGCAGTTGACGCAGATAACAGTATCAGTGATATTAGTTTTTGATCCTCTCCAAACATACCCAGCACAATCAGACAAATTGCGCATCCAATAAACGCCAATGAATTGAATAACTAAAACGATAAAAATTCCAACTAAAGTGAATTATTTATTTAAAATCATCAGTTGCGATACTGAAGTAAACTGATTCCGGAAAACTTCACGCTCATTCGAAAGAGAACTTCACGGAATTCCGGGTTTTCTCATTTCGAGAGCATACCGATCGGATAAATCGAACGTTTTCAGATGCCCCTGTTTAGCTCAATGCAAATTGTGCCGATAGGTAGTCAGATATTTCTATGCTCGAAGTCATTCTCTTTCTTCACACTCACTACGAGTCGGTACTGGGAAAAAGTTGAATGCGTGAGTGGGATTGTCTAAGGAGTAACCCACTAGTTCAGTGGTTTTCACATTCGGGTGCTCCATTACCCATTTTGATGATTTGGCAGGCCGCCGTTACCCCCGCCCCCCCTCTCCCCCTGATACAAAAACTTACTATTTTTACGTATAACGTCAGGAACAAATGGAAAATCGGCCCGAAAATTTCCTAACGATTTTAAATTCAGTTTCTGGTATTTTTTTGTTCTCAGTTTAATTTACACGTGTTGGCAATGAGCCTTCTTGGAATCATATTCTGAATCGCTTCTAGGTGATGTCAATTCCCCGGATCTTCTGAATTGTTTTCCTCAACGTCACCATTGCATATGGGAATCGCTTAGGTTATGTCGAGATCTTGTTAGGACGTTCATGATGGTATTCAACATCGCTGCACTTCTTCTTATTGTTAGACCGTTGCGTTGCTCAGTGTTGGAATCGATCATGATTGCATGAAAAGCTATTGCCTCTGACACGCTCACCTCAAACTTATTCAGATGAATTCTCATTCTTTTCAGACGTGTTGTATTCACTCTCATAGCTATTTTATGCGAATATCGTTTTCTTGATGGGTTTTTCTGATTCACTTCGTCTCATTTCACTTCACAGTTCGAAGCAGTTTCTTATTTTATAGCATGTACTATTTACTGGAAACGTTGACGAATATTGACAGCTGAAATCAACCATACAGCTGTCGAATATTATTGCTCAACAACATTCGATAGTCCAATGATCAATTATAGAGTGTGTTTGACAGAATGAGAATTTGACTTAAATTGTTGAGTGAAATGAATGAGAGATTAGCAAATTTTGGTGATGAAAGCTATGAGAGCGATTGTAACAGCGAGGAAAAGAATGAAAACCTTGTTAAAACGTATTAAAACCCTGTTACGCCCCGACGAGCTAATGATACTCAAGAAATAGGCGAATGAAGAGTGTTACCACCAACTAACCGCAATTACATATTTGAATTAATTTCCCGACCCTCTTCATTACCCCCTGACACCTCCAAATTACCCATAATAGGTGCTTTTTTCCACTGTGAGAACCGCTGCACTAGTTAATCTTCTTTTCGATACTTTCCAACCCATAAATCAGAATGGATAACATTTGATGTGTTGTGCCTACCTTAACCTTGCACGCATCACCCATACAACGCATTTTATCGCTAGCCGATCCGCAACCGATCTTCATCAAAACTTGTAGAAGTGTTGGAATGGCGGCCGATAAGCCAGTGTCATTAATTTGAAATCCAAGAACTGCGTGAAGATATGTGGGTGCGAAGAAGAAGATAATGTTATCACAGAACATCAGCGCAAATGCTGATATCCATATTGCCCATACGGAGGCCGTCGTTAAAATTGCAATATAGGGTATGGATCGCATTTCTTTTTTGCTGAATTTAATTAAAACTGTTAGTGGATTATTGTGCAAAAAACGTGAAATGAAATCGAGTAATGATGAGTAGATTCAACAAATAGACAAATCAAACATGAAATAAAATGTTCACCACATACGTGACTTGTTCTTTACCGGCAGTGATTCGTTTCAGCTCAGCACAATTCACGAGTGGATGTTTACTGGGTGAATTGCGATAAATTGGAATGAAGAATGCGAATAAGATGAGCGATACTGCACCATGACCGAAATAGATGTATGGCCATGAGTAATACGTGCAAACAAAGCCACCGATTGGCATTGTGATTACCGGTGAAAGTTGAAGGCATGCGACCAGAACTGATATAAACAATCCACTCTGAAAGCAACACTCTATCAAATTTTACCCAAACCATTCAAAATATATTCCACCAAACAAATCTTCTCAACCATTCATATTCTTTTTTTGGTTTTTCTCACCAAAGCAGATTTTCTTGTTCTTATCAGAAGGCTATATGGCTCGGTTATTGTCACCCGAATGTTTTTTCACAGATTTCATCAATTGATCGGTATGCATTGTTTCTGCTCTATCCAGTTTCTCCTCTCCTGGTATTGCAATCACCGAAAACCTTTTCCACAGATTTTGAATAGTAACACTTATGAAGTGCAATATGTGGCATGGATCAAATAGATGGAAGTTTATAACGGATACGGCCTATGAAATTTGCTGACATATTTTGACGAGATGATGTTGAGTTCGATGAATGTGTTTATACAATAATAATAGCACATCCACTAAAGACCTGTTCGATAGAAGTCCATTTGGTTATGAAACTGCCGGTGACCGAGAAGTACGTAGCAAATGCAATCCCTTGTAGTAATCGGACGCCAATAAATGGGATCAAGCCAATCCTTGCAGCCATCGGTATCAGTAACGTTGCCATTGCAGACAATATACCCAATGGACCGAATATCATACGGATCCCATAGTGGTCTATTAACCAGACAATTGGAAAATGTGCTAACTGCAATGTTTTTCAACTCAACAAATACTCTTGTTAATATTTTCATGATCACAACCAATTTTATCACGACCACTGTTATCGTTAATGCTGAGGAGATTACGTTTCAGATCGAAATTACATCAATGAGCAGAAAGATCAACTTTTGTGACTGAAAATCACTTTTAAAAGGCTTTGAAATTAATGGATTTTGCAATGCCCCCACAACGAAGAATGCGTTCGAAAATCGTCTCGTCGGTAATGTGCATATTTGTGAAGCTGTTTAATTATGAATCAAATCAAATTTTGATGCATTATCACGATCACCATTTTATACACAACTCATCATAATTATTTCATAATTTTCACATCCATTTCATTCCCTCAACGAATTAATGACGTGTACCATAGAACACAAAAAAATCAATCAGTAATTAACCAATCAAAATCATACATGCGTGGATTATTGCATAAAAGTGGACGATTTCATGTTGTCAATAGCGAAATGAAATTAACAATTTTTGAAGTGAATTAACGAAAATGATTCAAACTGAAAATTCGAGAAGTTTAAGAACGTCAAGAATGAAAGAATGTCTTACAAGTGCACCGATTGCAACCGCTGATATGAGTAAACTCTTATCATGAGGTGTCAACCAAATGATTTCATCGATAGCCAATCCCGGGTCGTCAACATTATCATCCAAGAGATTGTTGATCAATTCAACCGTTTCACTCGATAGATTGCTGTTCAAAGTCTCATTTTGCTGTGCTATCCGTATCTCCTCTGACGAAACACTAACATTCTGATGTCTGAAATTCAGTTTTGTGAACATGACAGTTACAGTTGCCATCGAATTCTACTGTCCTCTTTCCATTTGAGTAGGATCGCCGCGAAACAAACCTGGCGTGTCCCTTTTGGGAAAAAAATGTCGCCAATATCACGAGAGCTTGCTCGTATCCGTGATTTGTTATACAAACCATGTGAAAAGAGAATTTGATCGTGATGGAGGGTCAGATGCAACGCACATACACTGTTGCATGTTTATCAATTTCGTTCATTCAAAAAATAAACATTTTTTTTCAACAGTCCTCTCAAGCGTTCAAATAAATGGGTGAAACGTTCGGCTTCTTATCAAAAAATAGTTCGATGAAGTTCGGGAATGCATATTTGAATGAACCTGTGCGGATGCGTGCAAAGGATGGCGATGTTGAAACTGAGAATATTACACCATAATGATGTGAGGCATAGCAGTAAATACAACAACATGAAATATCGCATATGCGAAGCTGATTGTTGCCCTTCTTTGGCATTTGATGGTGTTTCGTTGTTGATTGACAGCGGAGACTTTATGATGTCCATCCGTTGCGAGTTATCAATTCCACGCGCACCTGAAAACTTTTGATCACATCAAATTGGCATGAAGGAATTGTTAAGAAATGCTTTGTTATGCAGTAGTGATTTGCTTATGCAGTTGCATGGATGGTAGTTACTCTTCGAAGGATCTCAAAATTTTTTCAGTTCGTAATTGAGTTTCACTCGTTCGATTTTACAATGAATCTTCACGTCAGGTAGATCCATAGCAACCACTCCAATTTATTTCTAAGTGAATAATCCAAAAATTTCAAATAGAAGCCTGAATGTTTGTTTGATATGAACTTGAAGAGCACGAACAAATGCCGTATGCCAAGGCAGACAAGAGTGATCATGTATAACTATGATTTGGTTAGTTATTACGGAACTGCACGATTATATCGAACGATTATTGCGGAACTGATGGATAGTACCACAGAGATTAATTGAGTGATTTTGGTTGAGTGCGCTGAATGCTTTTGTGAAAATTTGTTAAAAAACTGGATTTGAGATTGACGCAAACGAGTGAAAATACCGTTTATGGTATATGACGATATGGAGCACCCGATTCCGATACGGCATCTGATTATTGTATGAACACTGTATGTGTTTTATCTCATTGTACTGACACAGCACTAACTGATAATGAGGTATACTCTTTTGTCATATGAACTATCGAAACATCATATACTCTTTTGTCCATCAAAATATCATGGGATGGAGATGAAACTTGTGAACAACTAAATGCACTCATGAACTATCAATCGTGAACTGTCAATATTCAGTTGAATTATCATTCAGTCGTCATCATTAATTTGGAAGCAACGTTCAGTGAATGAAAAAGTGAAGTTGATTAACAAACAGCATAGTGCTCACTGAAACGAACCTTCTTGCGATTAAGTTTGCACGTTTCAATAGCGCATCGACATTTCTTGAGCTTGTTTTGGTATTTTTTGAAGTCGAGTAAATGTTTCTGAAGTTCGTTTGAAGGGAAATCTTTACACGTAAGAATAGAAGAACTCTTCGTCGCTAAACATGTTCATTTTGACGCAATTTGCAGCAATTGAATGTTCTACATTCAGTCTTCATCAGAACATTGCAGTTCTTTTGAGTTTGATCGTTCCTTCCCGGATCCTTTTCTCGAAGTTTTCAATTAAATCAATTAGCGATTTAATCGCAATATCACAGGTATACGTTTACTCGATGAAAGCATTTTATTGATACTTCGATGTTGATTAGTGTTTACTGAAATTACTGAAACTTCCACCATCTTGAAGCACGTTCTCTAGAGCATTACAAATTAAGCTCTTTCTTGAAATAGCCTCATCTCACAGATATCCTCCTTGGTCATTACTGCTAAAACCGTGAAGATCGAAGATGAGCACTGCCTTTAGATATTGAAGATTCTTGAGAGGATGCTTACTTTCAACAACATCGACTCATTTCTGTTGAACTAAATTATGGCATTGCTACGATACGGTACCTCACTTTCCTGTTTTTATAGACGAAAACAAATTATTACGAACTTCTTGTTAATGGTCATTGCAAATGTAAATTATTGATTTTGGACGACGTTGAATCTTAGATAGTCCATATCGTCATCACTTGTGTGAATCACATTATCTCCGCGTTTTGCTTGTATCCATTTATGACCACCGATAAATTCAATAAGCGTTGGAACTCTTGTATAACCATTAAAGATTCCGTATCATACACTTATCAAAAGCCAGAAATTTGGCTCCTCACTAGTAGGCTTCCTCGGTGGATCTCCTTAATGTACAAAAGATGAGCGAGCAAGCTAGTGCTATTTGTCTTAAGGAAAATCTAAACAGAATTCCTTCCGAGATGCGATTAGCAGCTGATCTTCTCAGACTTGCACTTTTAGTCATCAGCGTTCAAGTGGTGGCAAATAAGCTTGTGTTGGTGATGGGTTGTGATTGCTCATTAAAAATGGATGCATTCAAAAAACTTTATTCATAATTGTGCACATATTTCGTGTTTACGCCATTTCCTAATCAAGTTCATTTGCATTATACAAAGTGCACTCAATATCGAAATCATTCTGGTTTTCTTTGATCGGCACAATATGACATCAATGCGCAACAACCGTTTCGTGAACGTTTCCACGATCGAATTCGATTTTATTTTTGAATTCATTTAAACCAATCGATTACTGCTCACTTCAATTTCATGCAAAAACACATTCTCATGAGCATCTGTCCTTCCTTCATTTTTCCGATGTAAAATCTATCAGTAATATGCATACAACTGAAATTTGTTGGGCGGAATTTCTTCTTCACTTTAGCACAACCAAATAAAACGAGAAAATTGGATATTTTTCGCTGTATTTTTTCATTTGCACTAGATTTCGTAAATCAATGCAGATGAGATCATCTGGTGACAGAGAAATGGACAATGAAAAAATTGTTTTGGAATGCGAATGTACGAAAAAATAATCATGGCGACATTTATGATAGAGTCTGAAATCTTTTTCAAATCAATCGATTATCGCCATTCTTGATTTAAGCAATACAAGGTTCTAGCGCAATTCATCACCACCATACTGACTCGGAGCTGAATCCTGTTCGGCTTTATTATTCGAAAATCTGAGGTAATGGTTCATCATCAACTTGAACAATCGTTCAGGAACGTCGAAATGACTCTGAGACCGTTGCCTTCTTTGCACTAATCATCAACGTTTGTTAGCAGCGATTTTGGATGAATGATCATTGATTGCAAACAGAAGTAGTGTTTCGAATTGACGACGAACAGGATTGGAGGATGTGTTGTGCGTTGACGGGCGACAGTTTGTGGAATTTTTTGGTGAACGCTCGTTGAGTTTTGAATGCTGCAATCAGCAGTCATTATCACAATTGAAATGTATTCCTTTACGTTTGCAACGTCAAACTTGCGTTACTGAGCAATCGTACAGAATTTTCGAAACAATTCATTTCAGCTGCTTAGGGAACTTTTCGTTTTCATTTGCTTTAGAACTATACTCTGCGAACAGATGTTTACATTCCACGGTTACTTTTCTGCAATGAAACAACTCCAATTTACGGGTTGGTCATCAAGAGGAAAACGTCTCTCATCTGAGAATATTTTCAGACTGTAAATAGCTACTTCTGTCGCAGAATTGATTCTCCGTAGACATCAACATGGATGTTTCATATCCCATCAACTCATTTGCTCATCACATTCGTGAAAGTTTTGCGAATGAGAACATGCTGAATTGTGTGGTTGCTGAAGGAAAAGAAACCAATATGACATTGAATCACATTATGAGTTTATGCTTCAAATTAGTCAGCTGAATGCATTTGAGTGGTAAAATTTCGATGGTAACTTGGTCTCATCAACGATAAACTAGTGCGTTTTTCTGTTCATCTGCGAAGCTATTCTCGGATCTTCACTTGGAGAATGAATTCCTCAAGGAAAAAATCCCAAGGCTGCCCGCAGGAGCTTTTATTTGCGATTTATCTTTAGACTCTTCTGCAAGAGGCCGATTAAAAAATACACAAATGCTTTTCGTCTGCTTATTGATCCAATAAAATCACTTCGTTTAATTCACTTCCATTACATGTTCGCGTTCGCATGACCTATGCCGAACGCGCTCGCACGCACGCACCCATCAAAACTCACGTATCCGGATGGATCACATCGCCTCTTCACTGTTCGTTTTCTCAATCATCTACGCGTAAATAATAGTCCATTTCATTTGCTCTCCATCTATAAAATGATCGTCAAAAGTTGACCCATAGACGAGCGAATAACTCGTTCTTTGCCAAATTGCCAAACAATATGATAGATGCGGCGAGAGAAGGGTGTATGTGTGTAATTATGGTCTAGAGAAGGAAACCTTTTTTGAGTGTAGTTGAGAATGGTGAGCGGCGATATGGCAGATGATGTGAGCGCTACGGGATAGGGCTTGCACAGCAGAGGATTAGGTGGTGAGAGAGAGTCGTTTAAAAATCGATAAGTGAGTGTGCGTTGGTGCTGCGTGCGCACCGGCAGCACATACACACAAAGACGATCGCATCCATGTGTGCTCAGTTTATAATCATCTCGTTGCAGTACGCAATACGCTACAGCAAGATCCAAAACTCCAGCGAAACCTTATTATACATTCTCATTCGACGACTGAACAATAATGCAAAACTGGTGATGGTGTGTCTCAATATCCATAGGAGTTTATATATTAACCGTACGCTCCAATTTTCAGGAACAAGAGCCTTTTCGGTTTATCTGCTCTGTGATAATACTAATAATATCAATAATAATAATGAAACAGTGTAGCGGAATGGAATGATGCATTTGAGAATGCTTGATATCAACTTTTGAGTGGAGTGTTGCTGACTCGAAGGATTGTTTTCTGAAGATTGCTGATGATAGTGGTGCTATTCCGAGAGTAGTGGTTTCAGTAGTGAGGCTAGCAAATCAAATCCGAAGTGCATTTTAATGCATATTCTTGATTTCGATGACTAGCTGTTCTCGGGAAGTGGAAAAATTTTATGAATTTATCATAGTTTTCGTTAATCAACTTCAGTTTAACACAATTCTCTCGTACAGCCGTTCATATTAACACTAATAATAATAATCTCAAGCATTCATCTAACAACATTCTGTGATTAGTAGTTCTTGTTGGATATTATCATTACCTTATACTGTTCTTGAACAGTATGAACGTTTATCATCCGTCATCATGTATGTGAAGACAAAATGCAACGGATCAACACAAAAACACTGAGTTCTCTGAAAATTCATAAGAAATCACACCACCTGTACGACTTGTTTTATTTTTCATTTTATCTCTCTTCTTTATTTTTGAAATTTAGTTTGAATGTGAATCGTGATATCTATCTGTATCTATCAACTTAATTAATGCTTTCATTTGCCACGAAAAGCACCTACTTTATCAGCGTTACCCTTTCAAAAACACATCGTTTCGTTTCTCAATATCATCACCAAGTGTAAATGCCATTTTTGTTTACACGGTAATCTTTCGCACACTGGCAGTGTTTGTGGAGATGAATGCATTCAATTTGTAGTCGAAGTGAACTCTGGTCCATCCATCCAACTGCACTAAATTTCGATTGCTTTCGCTACATTATCGAAAAGAGTAGTAGTATCATCGTTATCTGACACATTACCTTAATAGTGACTGTAACTGCGGTAGGATATCTGTAATCAGACTGAAGAGTCGCTGATTTGTGCGATTCAAATTTGTGAGCTCTGATCATCTTTATCATGTTCATGTTCATCTTGGTGTGGTATTTGTGATTTTGTGTTGTGTGGTGTGGAATGAATGGAGGTGATGATAGTGTGTTTGGCAGGGAGTATTTGGGCTGAAGGGAATGAACGAGAGGGGTGGAGTTATTTACTTGTCGATGAAACGTTAGATGGGGCGTTTCGACGCGTTTATTTAAACAGACCTCAACTAACATCGAACAACCACTATAAGCTAACGAGTTTCACTAAAGAGCGCTTAAAATGAGTGCATTTGAGATGGAGAAGAAGCGAAGAAGCAATATTGTTGAAGATATAGTGTCGTTTCGAAGGGTTTCACATCAATTTCAATGGGTGTTCGTTGGTGTTACGCAAAGCGTGAGAGGGCGTAGTGTTTGAGAGGAGAGAACTGACCTGACGCAGCAGCTTCGTGCAACTGTTAAGTGAAATGGACTAAATCCCACAGATTTTCGTTGAAATGTTGAATTCATCGCATTTGCTCATTATAAATGGACTGACTTGCAATGTTCTGCGGAGAATTCATTCCAAAAAGGATTAAATGTCAGAGTTGAATGATGTTATCTCTACATTCAGCACATCAAGAATTCTTCTCCAATCTTCCATTTTCGGTGGGTCCTAAACTTCAATATCTGATAAATCGACGATCGTTTCAAATTAGATGCCATTTTAGGTATCGACGGCAGCACGACAGTATAAGTGTATTCAAAGATAGTTTAGTAACTTGTTTCGAATAGGGAGCAATGAATCTGGTGATTATTCATCATGGTTACGAGTGATGTTTGCTATCAGATTTCATGAGTTGCATCTAAAAGTGACACTAATATAATGAGATAGATCATCGATGCCAATCAACTCTTAATTTATTTATCCACGATCCGATCACATTTTCCAATACAAAAATCGTTCGTGTGTGGTTCGAATTTCAAAGTTTCGTGCAATCAATCATTTATCTCTAGATGATCATGCTCACATTCATCAGCGAAGTTTTAAATTTTGGATGAGTGTGTGCAGGCGGAATGTTTTAGATGACTTGCTCGTACAGTTCTACTTTATTCTATGCACATTTTGAAGAGTAGCCAATAAGAAAGCGTTCGTTATGTGTGTGTGTGTTGGTTGCGTTTTGAAGTTACATTTCGTTGTCGCTGGATGAATTCAGTCAGTTGATTCAGTGAGTGCACTATTGAATCAGTCATGCTCTCAGATGCGGAAAAAATTGCATTCATTAGTTCCCATCTCATCAATTTTTCATTCAACAATCTTTTGGTTTTGCAGATTCATAAGTTTTTTTGACGCTCAATAATCCACCTCAATATTAAGCAACTTCTTCGCTAGCATTTCTATGAACGCATGCAAACTTCACACTAACATGTGAATCTAAACTGAGACTCATGAAAGCAAAGTCATTACATTACCTTTATCTGATCTTGTCAACTTCATTACATGTTGAATGTGCATTTTGATGGGGGCGGAGCATGTACATAAGTGAAGCCCTTTTATTGTCGATACGGTGGGAATCGCGTAATGATTGGTTAGTTCCTATATTCATTCATTTATTCGTTTGAAACATCTGCAAGATTAATACGACTTCTCGCTAGGAAACGATAGCTCTCATATCAAACAACACTCGTTTTATGGACGATGAGGCAATCTCGTCATTAAGCTGATATCCTAATTGCATTTCAAATACTCCTTTAAATATTCCGATTCTAATAAATCACACCAACGATGTATGAAAACTTCTATTGGTTAATGGTTATCTGAATTACTCAGCTTGGAATTTTACACTATTGCAGGAAAACTGAATGAGTGTATGGCTAAGCATTCATCAACGAAAATTAATCAACGAAGCACTTAACAACTTATTATTAAGTGCACTTGATTCATAGAGTGGTGCATAGGTGTAGAGTGCAAGTCAATCTTATATTTCATCACGAACTTTTTGCTCGAAGTGAAAATGAACACGTATTGCAATCTTCTGAAATCTTTCTCATGCCCGATTCGAATTTATGGTAAACACATCGAACTGCTTTTGAAATCACTTCTTATCAGTACGACGCAGATAAGACCGAAAAGTAACAATTTTGAGCGATTCAGTGAAATTTGGTGACAGTCCATCTGATGCTTGTTTGAAATGAGTACAACTCATCTGCACTGAGTTCAGCGAGTCAAACTCCAGGTAGTCATATTTCAAAATGAGATGTTTCGAAATTTCAGAAGTACTTATTTGGTGTTTCGAAATTTATTCGAGTTGACGTTGTATCAAGTGAATGAATCATTTTGTGATGTTTGTGTTTGCCAACGAAACGAATTACCCTTCTGTTATTTACTGTGGGCTCTTTCTTTATCAAGCTCAATATTCCAATGCTTTGACCATTCGCAGTTGTTCGCTCTTCATCGATGAAGTGAACTGCGTTCTCACATAAATTTTTAGTGATCATCTCTTATTTATTTCACTGTAGACTCTTAAACACTTGTTTGCATCATTCTTCATTAATCTCCACCTTCACACATTCGAATAGTTCAAGACGAATCATTATGTGACGAGTTTGAACATGGCAACAGTTTGTTTATTGCCTTCAGCTGACACAATCCAGTGTTTAAATTCACGAACTCCTATCAACGCTCCACTATTGAGCACAATCAAGAGTACGATCTTTTTTTTCTCGATTTAAGACTCATTTCCGATCTTGAAAGCAATTGCTGTATCGGCAAGCAATTATACTTTTGTTTGTTATATTTGCATGTGATTTATAGCCATTTTCATAATGTACCATTTACGTTTGAGCATTATCACATATTCACAATCAGAATGCAAAAAAAACATTTATGAGTTAGTTTCAATATTATTGGAGCAATGAAAGAAAAAATAGCGTTCGGCGCTTCCATTTTTCAATAACTTCTTGCATATGACAGATGTTCATGCGATTCTGACTATGCAACTCCCTACTTAAGAATGTCGAGAATGAATGAGTTTGTATTTCATTTCAACAATTACTGACCTTCAGTTATGCACGAAAGGAGATGTTATTTTGAGGCACCAAAAGAATACAGCAACTACTCGAACTAATGATTCTTTCGTTACTTCACTCTATGTCCACATGAATATACGATCACAGCGAATTTCATTGTTCCACTGTTTTATTTTCGATTTACACTTACGTCTTCTTGGAATGAGATTTCTGAAAAAATAACCAATCTTGGCAAGTGGATTACGTGAAAGTGTTTTGAATGAACGGCTGAGTGCAAATGTGTTATTGGAATCGTCCTTGTTTACCATATAATTCATTGAAAGCGCATTAAAGTGTAACGATAAACTTGAAAATCTTTATTGATCTAATGCTCAGTCGCATTTCAAGATAATATTGACACTTAAAATACTCAATGTTTCGCTGAGTGGAATTCATGCAATCGCATTGTCGGGACGCAAAGAAGTAATGAAATGAATGTTTAGAAGTAATGCAAAGAGAATAATGGTTGATATCGTAATGACATCTGCAAGCGATTTCGAGAATATTTCAAGTACAGTGATGGATACCAGTGAGAACGAGAATAAGAATCCGATCCAGAATGAGGATCGGATTCAGGGTGAGGATAAAGAAGAGAGGAAAGAGGAGGGTGAAGAGGAGGACGAGGGCGCAGACGGGTTTGGCGATGAGATGGAAGAGGGAGAGATCTTTGATGATGACGATAACAAAGGCAATGTTTTATTCCTTACGACAAATCTTTTATTTCCTTCTGCATTTGTTACAGTTGCAATTATTCATGTATAATCTGGTAATCAAATCGCAAAAGCTTTCAGTCAAAAGAATACCTCCGCAAAAGTTTCACTTCAAACGTAACACATTCCGTTTCGCTTGCAGTGCGTTATCTCAAAAGTGCGACCAAATGATATCACTTCCAAAAAATTATGCTTGTTCAAAAAAATGCTTGAAAGAGAATTTGGACAAAACGCTGAATAAGATCATTTCAGAGGGCGGCGATTCGACAGCAAAGAGTAGTGCATCGAGTACTTCTATGCTCGCAACACCCACATCTGGAACAACACCGCAACAGCCACAAACACAAGCAAGTCAGCCACCAGCGAGAAAAGGACGGGATTTCGACCGAGAAGAGACGGTATTAATACATGACAAACTAATTAATAATTAACAGTTTAGAAGTAAGATATATATGAACAACGAGAACGCATATCGACGAGAATGCATATCAGATATGATATGATAATGACGGCATGAAAGGATTGAAGAGGGGATGAAACTAAAAACAAAAACACTTAAACGTTGAAATGAAGCAAACAATAACAAAAGCAACAGTAACAAATCACATCCGCATATCATACAGTCTGTTGGATTGTTGCGGTTACGTACATAAGTTAGCGTTCTGCAAAACGGTACCCATATGATGTCAGTCCTTTTGAGACAGTCACAAAAGCAGTAAGAATCCGCTTTCAGAGAAACTGATTGATTCACTTGACATACAGACATTTGAAACTCCATTTTTATGGAACAAATCTGACAAAAACCCTTACGGATCGTAATTGAGCGAGGTGATAGTTACAAGTGTTGTCTAGCTCATCCCAATTGAAAGAGTTGTAAGTCATTTTGAGCAATTGACTTGGATGAACAAGTATCCCAAAACAACATCAGCAACAATGGAATAGTTCCATTTGATAAGTGCATACTCTCTCTCCCTCTCTCGGATCGTCGCAATGAGAATTACAAATCAGCTGGTTTCAGCGCATAAATCATAGATAATTATGAAAAATATTTTGCTTCTATGAAGAAGTACTTCACCGAGAAGTTTTTTTCTGCTGTGATGAGAATTAATTAGATCGGTTTTTGGGATTGTTTGATGCGTGCTGAGCAAACAAACAAGAAATTGAAGCTCTATCAATTCAGTAAGCGATTGCGTCCTAGTGAAACAGATTATTTATAGACGAAGCATTTGTAAACCAAAAGCAAAAATTTTTTTGAATAAGGAGATCGGATATTTTAATGTTGATGGTTGATGAGTATGAAACTCGGTTTCGCTTATTTGCAGTGTTCAGCTTCGTTTAGCTTATCCCAAGTTGGTTAGACTCAGCTCTTTGTAAAACAGGTGCGATACTCAAATGCAAGTGAATAACGTCAGTTCAGTGCGTAAGAACTGGCAAGATGATCATGTGAAGAGTTTGCAAAATCAGCAGAGAGAAGATTTATCAATTAGGACGGAGCAATAGTGAAATGAATTCGGAACTTCAGGCGTCTCGAGGTAGTGAGGGGAGTATGCTGAGTTCATGGATGAGTGGTTTGAAGCAAAGGACAAAACCGGCCGGTGCGAACCCATCGTCGGCTGCACCATCGACAACGGCATCGATTGATTCGAATGAGGAGTATTATGGGTATGGGAATGCCACCCCGCCAAAGGAGGGTACTGCTGATAAGGATTATAGAACGAGGAACACAGAACATGCTGATAAGGTGATTAATCGAATGATTGATCAACACATGGCGATATCTATCTCTGTTATACACTTCAGTCACTTTCTTTCTCGACAGATCGAAAAAACTTTACAGTTGTCTCGCAAGCTTATTACTGAATCTCTTGCTTCATATAAATCATAGTTCTATCGAAAGGAGTTATTTGAAACTGATTCTGATCGCACTGAACACAATGATATGAACGTTCACCGATTGGCTATAATCGCAGATATATTTTGAAGGATTATCGTTGGGGTTCAGTGCATGAAGGTGAAGCAGCGCATCATCACGGCACGAATCAAGAATCACATAACGAGTTCGGTGATAGCGATTATCGTTCAATTTCACCGAGGAACGATAGGAGGTATGCACTGTTCTTCGACGATCATTCATCTAAGCCAACTCTTGATTCATTGAAATCCAACTCATCACTTAACATAACTGGGCAGTAAGTGTAATATTGCTCATATCTGCTGTTCACTGTATCCAGATTAGTTTATTTCTGCAATGGCATGATGTATTTAGACGACGTCGTTCACCAAGTCCAGGATATGGTGGAATGAATAAACGTATCCGTGGACATTCACCACCGATGCGAGGTGGGTATCGAGGTCGGGGTTTCAGAGGCAGGTGGGGCGATAGGCAAATATGCAAGTTCTTCCGTGAAGGATATTGTCGAGATGTAAGTTCAGAACTTTGTTTTTTGTTGTCTGATGTAATTTGATCTCTCATCAGTCAAAATCTATGAATTTTAAAGGAGATTTTACCAAGTTCATGCGTTGCAAGTTTAGATCTTGAAAAGTTCATTGTTCCCGTATCGGAATTCAATCTGAAGTTAAATTCCGTGACATTCTCCTTTTTTACATTGCATTCCTTCAACAACAATATAGCGGACTGTTTTATTTCTGCAAGCAATTTTTGAATTTGCGTGAGTTTATTGAATGCGATGAATGAATGAATGCGCATTCAGGGTGAAAATTGCTCATATTCGCATGATGCAGCTGATTCGGGTCGTAAACCGGAACTGTGTAAATTCTATCAGCAAGGATTCTGTAAGAAGGGCTTGCAATGTCCACTTCTTCATGGCGAATACCCATGCAAAGCGTTTCATAAAGGTGAATGCTCAAAAGATCCATGCCAGTTCTCGCACGTTCCTCTCAACAACTTCACACAACCCATCTTCGATCAGGTCAGCTCATCAAATCTAATAATTTCATCTTCCATCCACAATTCTGTTGAAACCATTTTAAAGCAATACTTAGTTTTGTTCATCTTCAGTAGATCTGCAAATATTCTTGAATAGTCTATGGATGAGTATCCTTTTAAATGGCAATAGCGATATCTTTTCTGCACTCAAATAAGAGCTCAGCAAATAGGAATATCAGAAAAGAATGAAAGCAACAAAACTATTTCGAATCCAAATCAGTTATTTTTTCCGACAGTAGTTATCAGGTTACGCTACGATTGGAAATAGATCGAATGTGAATTGCGAATAAAAAGATGTTTCATACAGATGATGAAGGATGATGAACTGGCATCACGTATCGCTATTCCGCAAGCTCCACTCAAGCGACGAGTGCTCATTCCGGGTGGTCCCTCACCGAATGCGCCACCTGGGTCGCAGTCTCCGGTCTCGTCGGCGCTTACTGCTGTCGCAACGATCAGCAACAACACAGCCGAGACAATGCTCGGTGGTGTAGTCCCCCCGCCCAGTGTTGTCGTACCAACACTGTCCACGAACGCCGTCTCGGCCGGTATTGCGGCCGTGACAATTGCTCAACCCCAACTGGTCATTCCCCCGGCCCTTTCAACAACCACCTCGGCAGCAGCACTGACCACAACAAGCCTCGTAGCCTCACAACAACAACCATCCGCATCTAGCAGCACCTATCCAGTGTTTCTTCAACATGCTCATCTCCTTCAACAGCAATCGGGCATTATCGATCCGAATGCAATAGTTGCCACTTCCTCGTCGAATGCTCTTCTTCCAACTATGCCTATCTCAACAATAGCAACAACTGCAGCAGCAGCAGCCATGACAAACATTGAGGTGCAACCATTCCAGGTTCGATCACTTGCTGCATCCATCTTGATCTGCTCTCCTATTCCAAAATGTTTTTCGTTCAGTTTTCGATTTCTTGGCAAAATTCGTATGAAAAATTGCTCTTCGATAGTGTTGAAGTGGCTTGGTGTATTGTTCGATGCAGTTGGTTTCATTTATACCAGTATAGCGAGAGGAATTTATTCTCATTCGCAAGGTGAATAACTGCTCATAGCTGGTGATTTACATCAAGGTTGCTTTTGTTTAAGGGTATTTCCCCGTCACTGATCACCGAAGCGGCAAAAGATGATGACGATGATGGCGATACTTCGTTCAATATCAATAAAATGCTCGAGCAGATCACCTCAAAAGTCAAAAAAGATGACATTGATGGTTAACATTTATCCATATACATACATGCTTGAAGTTACTGAATTTGATAACATCTAGTCGTGCATCAGTGTTTGAATGGATAACGAATGAGCAGTCGATGAATTGTAATCAAATTTACAGATATCTCGGAATCTCCAGCAAGTCCTCCAATGTTCAGCGGTGTTTCTGACCTGATGGAGAGCGCTCCGACAACAATCCCTCAAACGAATTTCATTCAGTGGAAGTTGATCGCCATCGATGGTATTCCTACACCACATTCCAATATCGATGCTAGCGTACTTCAGGTATACTTCGCTTTTGTTTTTATTTTGAATTTGTGATCAACTGACAGTTTTTATTCTTTGCTCTGCAGGCTATCTGAGACGTTCCGTGATATAGTTCCATTTATTTCAGCAGTCGATAACTGATGCAAGTTTACGTAACGATCCACGAATCAAAAAAGCTCTATCGTCACAATTCGACGCTTTCACAAATTCGCTGATGCGATCCGCATTACAGCCGTCTCAACAGCAGCAATCAGCTAAAGATGAACAACAGACTTTGTTAGTTTGTTGATCAGTGATTCGTTTGTTGTGGTCACACTGATTCGTTCGAAAATGTGAACGGTTCTAATTAACCCTGTGAAAGTTCCTTTCCGCACTCACGCAGAATATGCGATATAGACTGACATTTGATTTATTGACAGTCGTCATTTTGATTATTATTATAGTAGTAATAACTATTCATTGTAGTGATGCGAATGTTTTTTGACTGCATGAGTTATCATTTTCAAGAAGTGCCAAAGCAGCTGATCCTCGTATGGTAGCAGTGGCTCGTGATCCACGAAAGCGATCCGCATTAATTGCTGATCCGCGAACGACTTCAACCCTTCCAACGGATCCGCGACTCGCGACGGCATCCTCATCGCTAGTTGATCCGCGTACTGTTCCCAACCAGTTATCTACTAATGATCATCAACGATCAACCTCTCTACCCTCTCAAACAAATGGTCAGAGCAATGCCATGTCCACTCCATACGCCCTACAAACTGCCTCTACCTCGTCAGCAGTGGCAGGCGCAGATCAGCTCTATGCACCGTCATCTCGCGATCAAGATCATCGTAACAACTCGTCAGTATATCGATCCTCTCCATCCCACTATCGATCCTCACCACCAACTCAATATCCTTCTGATGACAGGACTGGTGTGCCTTCAGATGCTCGTCGTGGATCTGCATCTGCGAGCACTACAAGCAGTTGGATGCCTCAGATGCATACAGCGGGTGATCCTCGATTCAGTGCCAGAAGGTTGGTTATTCATTATTGCTTTATGGTAACGTTTCTAAAGCTCATTTTTGAACGATTCATTGTTGAACATAACGCCGACTGATATCTATCAGAGTTGATATGAACTTCAGACTAGTAAAGATGTTATTTAATTTGCATATGGTCAGTGATTCAATGTAATGATTGTTTCAGATCTCGTGAGTATGGAAACGTACCGGGATATGGCAGTAAGGATCGAGATGATCGAGAAGTGCATAACGTTGATGGAAGTGGCAACCAGACGGCGGTATCGACTGGTGCCGAGAATAGCAGTAACGGTACTAGTAATACTAGCCAAAGCACCAACACATCGTCAACAAATTCGTCACGAGCTCCGATCTCGTTGCGTGAAAAGAGGAAAAACAACGAATATGAGAGTCCGTTGAGTCGAGTGCCGAGTGCACCGTCAAGATGGCAGTGAGCAGCAAACAAGCAAATCTCAGTTGCGAATTACTCACTAGCATTCTGAGGATTCATTTCGAGTGCTCATTTCGATATTTAGCTGAAGTATTTTGCAGTCGGTTTTTCATGGAATTCGGTCTGAGAATTAGTGAAAATGAATGAATGCTTCGAAATGTTCCAGATTTGAGAAATCCGAATGGCTGGATACCTCCGAGATTGCTCTGGTTGGGCGATGCTCGAAAATGAAAACTGAAAATCGTGCATCTAGTGAGTCTTTTCGTTTCGGTTCCATCTTCTATTTTACTTATAAGCCATGTGATGAATATCTACTGGTTTCTTAAAATTGCTGCTTTTACCAAATTGCTGATGATAGATTAATGTTTGTCTTATCATCCACTCCATAGGTTAGATGGTGGCGATAATTTGAGAGTATCTGGCGGAATTTTTAATGGATCACTTATGCTCATTGCACAATTTCGATAAACAACCTATGTCTTATAAATATTCAAAACATGGCATTAATAGTTTGCTGATAAATGGTGCTTTGCATTCTTTTATGCATTTTATTGCTTGTTCCACATTCAGTTGCCCAGTTCTTTTTGTTGTTAATCTTCATTTCGTTCCTTTGATTGATTTCATTCTCCTTTCGAAGTTTGCCTATACAAGGAAATGGTTTTGTTGTGATCTTTTCCAGTTTGTTGTTTATAATCTAATAAATCCTGTAGTTCTACTCTTCCGCGGTCTTCTTCCATGCACGTAGCAATTCAGTGTTTCTCGTCAGTTGTACTCCATCCGTCTGAAATCGTTATGGAAATTGTTTTTGTGTTGAATCGTTGCTGAACGTTTGTGAATGAATATTCGCTCAAAACTGCTGTGATGAATCTTGATTTCGCATTAAATTATTTCTCATCGCAACAATGATCAGTGCACCTGTTCTCAGTTGCAGTGTCACGTATACTGCTCACCCTGATCATACATCATACTACTTTTCCTCAGAACTGCATTTTCGCATCCGTTCGTTGCATATTATAAGTTGCCCGATCAGATTTCACTCTGCTCAATTCTTTTTGAGATGCCGATGAATAATAAGGATCCGAGCACACTACTGACGTCTTTAAAGGACAGATTTCAAGTGATTCTGTTTTTTATTTCTCGATTTTAGCTGTAGAGTTTTCTGTTTGAAATGTTACGATGATATCAAGTTATTTTCGCGTACTTCTTGTAATGTTGATAGTTTGTTAGTGTTACGCT
Organism: Anisakis pegreffii; assembly: GCA_035041965.1. Taxonomy (NCBI): domain Eukaryota; kingdom Metazoa; phylum Nematoda; class Chromadorea; order Rhabditida; family Anisakidae; genus Anisakis; species Anisakis pegreffii. The sequence goes on along the minus strand of JAPYMA010000830.1, from coordinate 49,210 downwards.
CGATTTTGTAACCTTGACGAGATTATACGCTTCGTACACACTTTTCGAAGTTGCGGACTCAAATTCTAAGTGTTATCTCATTCTTATTCTTCACTCGCTCATCGTTACATGGGGTATTGTTGTATTTTGTAAACATTTTTATTGCTATTTCTTCTTAATCACCTATTACTCATTGATTTTGTTTGTTATGATAGTTATTTTGAGATTATTCGTATTGTTGGTATTATAATTATGGTATATTTTTATTGATTGATGCTACTGTTTTGTAATTATTCAGAGCAAGGTCGTTCTTGTTTTTGTTTTATTTTCGATTTGATGACGAGAAGTTACTTCAATAAATCGAATAATTCTGTTTTTCTCCTTCCCGCAGTCCCATCTTCAAAAAGATAAAGATTATACTATGATTGTAAGCCTTCTTGAATATGATTAAGTTTTCAGTTACTTCATGAAAAGAACAGCATTTGTGAATATTATTATTTCTGAGTGCAGTGACTGATAAATGAATATGGAAAGTATTTTTGGATGAAACGTTTTGCTGTACAATGATTGCAAATAATGACTGCTGATTTAGTGAATTCATTTTTCTAGTTTTTCGAATTCACCAGCACTGCCCTTCATTATTTTTCTCATCAACAACAACGAAATGCACCCTTAAATCAATTCATGAATCGCATTCCTTTTCAACGCATTCGAGTTGAATTGAATTGATTGTTTCGAAGAAAGTGTTTTTGGGAGAGTGTGATCGGTAGCCATTAAAAAACTGAATGTATCTCAATGAAAATGATTATTCTGAAGATTATTCATCACTGAAAGCGTTTGATGACGAATCAAAACGATTTGATTTACGATTCATTGATGAACTTGCTCGTTCGTTTTCATTCACCGCCTGACTGTGTTCAGTAGGATTTGATTGTGCGCCATTCATGTGATTCAGTTAGTAAATGAATCAATTAATTCGAGATTATTATCCACATTAGTGAATTTTTTCTAAGCTTATGTTTATTGATCAAGAATTGATTACCTGCGCAGTGAAGAATATTCTTCTTATTGCTTATCTTTTGTCAACGTCAGTGTTCTGATTAATCTGTTACCGCCATTCGCCTTATAAATGGGGAAAGCTTCGAGCAATTGTGCTCTTTCTTATAATTTCATCACTTTATTGTCTACTCCGGATGTAATTTTGATGGCCATTCCTAGCAGATAGTCTTTTTACTCTTATGGTTACTCCTCGAACGTAATTACAGGTGCAAAACAAGATGACAATCCAGTATCATCATTTAGTTGCATCGACATCAATTCTGAACTTCTTTCGGATCGTATTCCGATGGAGAGGAAGCGTTTGGAAACAAGTTACTGTTGAGCTGATCTATTGGACCATTCTCTATGAAACAATTGCATTGATCTATTACTATTTGCTGAGTGATGACCACCAGAAGTAGGTGAATTGCATATTTAAACATGATGATTCAGACTTCGAAGACGTCCGTAAGCTGGACACAATTTTTGAATCGTTAATAGAAGGGGAAGTAAGCAGATTCAAATAGATGAATCCGAATGACTGAACCACATGCTATGCTTACGATTAGTCTTAAGTCCCCAATAACCTCAGTCTACAAACTACATTCTTGTCCTTAATTTGACTCAGGGTTTACCTGTACTCAAACCTGTGTTATTAGCTGAGAATGATTCTCCATTGAACTCTCTTAATGATCATAATAATCAAAATCAATGTCCCCATCGCATGATTGCAGGATTTTTCGAACGATCACAATGAACATGGACAATCATATGAGATATATTCCTCTTGAATTCATACTTGGTTTCTTTGTGAACATCATTGTAAAACGATGGACTGATGCATTTCATAATATGGGATATATGGAAGAGTAATGAAACATTTTCAAATATCTTTCGTTAAGCATCCATTTCGAAACTTTTAACATTACGATGTTCAGCAGATTGAATTCAGTCCGCTAAAAATTACTATCCGAAAATGTAACCAGCTTATATCGAACTTTTTATCTGTTCCTCTCGCAAATTAGATATCGCAAAGTGTTATCGCAAAATGAAGAGAAGCTGTGAAGTCAGGCAATGGTAATAGCGAACGTTGTGATCGGTGATGATGATGAGGCGCGTATGATGCGTAGAACAATTATTCGATATCTGTGCCTTGCTCAAGTGCTTGTCCTCCGTGACATCAGTATTCCGGTTCGTAGAAGATTTCCAACATACGAAAGTATCGTTACAGCAGGTAGGTACAGTCATCTGCGAGAAAACAGCTTCTTGCAATATTCGGACTCTTAAAATACTAAAGAAGTGTTACGTTCAGTCAATTCTATGAAACCATTCGATAATGAACTTGCAACTTGCAAACTCTTAGATCTCCACTTAATCTTCAAAAAACAAATATTTCACAATTGGTAACCTCTTTATGTCGTCAGTATGATGCGATATATTCCGAATACCGATTTAGGACTGATGTTAGAGAGTGAAAAATATCGCCTCAGATCCTACAAACACTTCGAGATCGATGCTGATTATGGTCGAAAATGGGCCCCGATCAACTGGGCGTTTGCCTTAGTGATGAAGGCGCGTAAGGCTGGTCAAATTGCAGTTGATATTTGGACAACAAAGGCGTGCGATGCAAGTTTCCTTTTGCAATCAACGCTTTTCTTTCGGCTAACCAAATGTGAATTCATTCCGCTTCAATGATGCACAATAAGTTCAAATTCTGCTTACTGCAAATGCTCGCTGCTTCCATGAAATCAAGAAATTGTCCAAGAAAAAGCTTTCATTCAAGTTTCATTCTTCAGGAGATACGTAAGTTCAGGAACTGTTTACAAGTGTTGTGTAACTACGATTGGGTGCCTGTTCCATTGGCCTATCCACAGGTTATTGTCAATCACATCAATAGATATTGTTTTCTTCAAGAAGTGAATCATAAGAGGTTCGATTATCGAGCACTGATCTCATTTATAATTATCAATCAGTGCGGATCGAAGATCACTACTGAGTCTAATTGCTGGATCAGAAATTACAACATTAATTTCTAAATAACATTGCTGCTTAAAATTTTAAACTAATGTTTCTTCACATAGGCGAACCTACTGCAGAGATATGGAAGCGTTGTTTTCAGTAAGTATGTCAAATGAGCCAGCATGACATGCTCTTCTGGTTACCTAGAGATTTTAAATGAACTGTTAAAGTAGATGCATGGTGATTTTGAAGAATTTCATTCATTCCTATAAAATTTCGAAAATTCCAGTTTGTCATACTCTCAGTACACGTTTATTTTGCTATTTGCCTCATCTCTCGACAGTTCGTCATCCTCGACAATAAGCCTGTAAGTTTCTTGACGATTAGTCTAAAATTTATTCTCGAAAACAGAATATTTTGATTGTTCACTGCTAACATAATGAATTTGAGTTTATGATGTGTATTCAGTTTGTAAAGGTATAATATCTGCTCAATAGATTTTGCTCAGTTTTTAACTGCAAGTTGTAACAAACAATTACCTGTTGAATAATGGTGATCATTTATTCTCCCATGAAGCAATAAACGATGTATTTGGTGGATGAGATAAATTAAAAACTTTAATGGTCGAAAAGCGATAAAAATTAAATTTTCAAGGATAGTTGGTAGTTGTTTTGTCCCATGATGCACAGTGAGTACCAATTGTTATCGAATTCTGAGTGTAATTTTCCCGTTTGATTAATGCAAATATAACTGTACGAAATAGGTTCATGTGACGGTGCCTGTGATAACAATGTTACAATACGTTTTCTGTATGGGATGGATGAAGGTGGCCACATCGTTAATGAATCCTTTCGGTGCTGATGAAAACGATTTTGAGGCGAATTATCTGATCGACAAGAATATTGCGGTACGTGAATTGTCGCGGTGTAACGCTCTCTATTCTCATCGCTATTTTCATAGAACTCATCCAAAGGTTCAGTTCATTATCATTCGGTGACAACTGACCCTTCCACTTATCGATATCAAATACATATGCTTCTAAAAATGTGTATCTATGTAGAGTATCAGTTATTGAACGATATTTGTTGCTACTTTTTGTATGTTCAGTTTCAGTGAGTCACTTCGAATGACTGTATTGAAATGAACTAATAAGTTGGAAAGAAATGATGATGCTTCCGGTTGGCGAATTCCATAATTCTTTATGTGATTACCGAAAGAAGTTATTATTGTGAACAGCTTTCAGACTTGCTTATTCATGGTTGATGAAGCGCACAATGATCTACCTGAACTTAAAAGGGATCAGTTTTGGTCGTGCGATAAAATTCAGACATTCTATGCTAAGGATGCTATGAACGAACAAGTTAATCCACTTATTGGATCAGCCGCAAGAGCGAGGTTTGTGAAATGTTTCGAGAGATGATGTCTTAAAGAGAAATGTATCTGCAAATATCGATTTGCATAACAATTTGCAAGTCTCCTTTGGTTAATGCTTAATCTTATTATAATTTGACTTAAAAAGTAGCATATCTCCTCAGAGCTTTGTCTTCAGTTTATTCAATTTCCTAATACACAAATGGGTTGGAACTATGAAAGAGCTAAGTAAATTGATGTTTTCTTTGATCGAAAAACTCTTCTTTTCAGTGCTGAAAAGAAAGGGACAACGCCTTCGCCGAATGCTGATGACGATGATGGTGATAACCGAGCACAACAAGACCAGAATCAGCTGATACAATCAGCGCCAGCTAGTTTGGCTGACTCACCGGTGCTGGGCAATGGTCGCATGGTCTGATTGCTAGAAATTTTTTAGATTCGCACAACTTGAAACAGTACGTCCAAATGAATTCATTGTTTTGTTGTACAATAATTATGTTGAAAATATGTAATCGTTCATGCAATAACTGCTTGATTTGTTTGTCATTCGGTTAGAGCAGTGGTTCTCATAGGGGGTGAAATTACCCATTTTGGGTAGTTCGGAGGTGTAAAGGGGTAATTGAGGGGGTTGGGAAATTGGTGTTATGTTATGATAGAACGCCACTGTGATGGTGTTTTTCAACTCGGGTATGTAAATGCGATTAGCTGATGGTAACACTCTTCATTCCACAATTTTCTGAGTAGCTTCTCCGAGCCTAACAGGTTTTTCATTCCTTTCCTCGCTGTTACAATCGCTCTCATAGCTTTTATCACCAAAAGTGTTCTCTTTTGATAATTTCTCATTGATTTCACGCAACATTTAAAGTCAAATTCTCATTGTATAATTGATCATTGGACTGTCGAACGTCGTTGAGTAATTCCTGCATTGTTGATTTCGACTGTCAACACTCGTCAACGTCTCCAGTAAATAGCATATGCTATAGAATAAGAAATTGATTCGAACTGTAAAGTGAAATGAGACGAAGTGAACGAGAAAAACTCATCAAGAGAACGATGTTCGCATGTAATAGCTATGAGAGTGAATTCAACATGTCTAAAAGGAATGAGAATTCATCTGAATCAGTTTGAATGAACGTGTCATACACAATAGCTTTTCATGCACTTATAATCGATTGCAGTAATAGGGAGCAGAACAGTTAATTCGCTGAACATTTCTTGAAGCACATATGTGCTGGAGTGTGTTGTCAAGAACTGTCATATATCATTCGAAATAATCAACGCAGTAAAGCAACGAAACAATGTAAAGTGAATCTGTCATTGCACGTGAAATTCGAATTTATAAGAAAATAATGCTGATGATTCATATCACATTTCAGAGTAATGAACAACGTCTTAGCATGATAACCAATTCATTTCATACTCAAAAATGTTCGGGCTTCCCAGTAGTGGACCAGTCGTAATCAATGGAATCATCAACGTCAACATTTTTGTTCACATTTCTTTTCCGAACAATCCAAGTTTCATCCGTAATTGATGGTGTTGAGACCTTTGATGGAGCAGACTCGGAATTAAAGTCAATTTCTGCACGTTTCTTCTGCAATCAATATTCTCTTAGAGCTTCTTACTTTAAAGGTACTGAGCAGATGATATCAGAACAAAACAAGTCTACTTGATTCATTTTGCGTTCACATCTTCATATTCAGTTATTTATGCACTGTGTAGGTACATTGCTTATCTTTTCAATTTTACTCAGACACGCTATGCTACCGGATCAGTTCATTGCGGTAGAAGATTACGTTGATTATTAACGAGTATTCTAAGTTGAAGCACATGACGAAATCAAGTTGACCTTTACGATTGATGTGCAGAGGGAATATGTACACATTATGATTGCGATTAGAAGGCACAACAGTCCAATCCCAACACCAACAACCCAACAAACAATTTCAATTACTCCGTTCGAAGTTTCCAGCTGGTTAAGGAGTTCATTTCTTAGTGATTCGTCGATTACGGCCGATTCATTGATCCATACAATCGGATAAGTGGCGGGTAATATGCCTTGATAAGTTCTTAAATCAGTTGTTTATCAGTGAGCATCAAACATTCATATAATACCTGAAAGTCAAGCGATCGAAAAACGTAACCTCGAATGCGGAATGCGATTCACCATCAAATTTAGCTGGTAGCGCCTATTGGACCTCAAAAGAACTCCTGTTACCTAGAAAATATTTATACTTTAAGAGATTTTTGCAAATGAAAACGCACCAGTGTTGATGCTATTATGATCCATTAATTGTAATGGCCTTATTCCTCACGAAAACTGAATAACTCAATAAGATAAGAAGAATAAAGCAGAACATTTGATATGCTCTTACCGGCTCAATGTCAAATGTGGTTTGATGTATGGCTGGTTCGGGTTTAAGTCGCTTAAACGTCCAAGACACCTCCTTTGAGGCACCCAAAAAGTGTGGATTCGATACGGCCATCGGTAACCTTCCTATTCAAATTTATTGCGAAATGAAGAACAATCAGGGATAACTGAGAAATTTGAATGAGGAGGATTCTTCAAGCATCGTCAGCACTGCGAGGAATGAAATTCATTTGGAAGTTGTCTACATGGATCATTCTTTTGTAAATCATTAGAAACGGAAATATAGCGTTAAGTGTGACTTGAAATCTAGAATTTGTCACATCATTTGATATTGTTTTCGATCATCTCGTATTTATGCTCGGAAAAAAATTGCAGAATTTCATTTAATATGTTATAGAATGATCGATTTTCGGAATTCAAAGGAATTTGCATGCTTATAAACATACAATTATTACCTTTTATGCATCTGCTCACATCGAGAAGACCGTCTGGAAGGCAAGTGCTACCATTTCTCTTCGAAAAAATATCATATTGGAGCCGATGACAAAAGCCACAGTTTCTTTGCGTTGAGAGGTTGAATGTACTGTAGGGAACGGTAAAACGGTAACCACTGATTCCACGAATGACGATTTTATCCTTATAATCGAGAGGAATCGACCTAGAATAGGATAAGTTCGCAACATTCATTATTACTAACAACCAGCTATCTGAGGATTTCAGCACCTGAATCCATTTCACGTTCACTAGGCCAACAAATGGTTCTGTTCGACCTATTCACAGCACTTCATGCTCACAAAAAATTTCCTCTTTAGTGAAAAGTTGCTTGTGGCAGACTCATGCATCGAATACCTTTTTCATCTGCTACCGAGCTTCGAGGATAATGACAAAATTCCAGATAATTTAGGTGAACTCTCAACAAATTGTACTCATCGATGAAATTTTGGTTGTTTTATTGTGAATTTCTCACGAGAATACATTTGAAATTGTTTATTACCTGCACAAATTTGTGTCGTAAATATACAATTGATCTGTTTTATCAATTGGCGATCTGAACAGCTCACCCGCTGAAAAACAAACAATACTTCAGAATAAATTTTTAATTTAATCCTTCAGTTAAGTAACTTTCATCTGCATGTTTTTTTTTCAAATTTCCAAAGTTCATCTTTATGAATTTCAACTTTTAAGCGCATTAAATAACGGCGAATGTGGATGTATGGAGCAATGCTGCTAAAGTAACCTTCAAAAGTATTCCTTTCGCCTATCAGACAACCTTTGTGTTGCTGTTTGAGCAATGAAATGTCAGCATTTTGACTCTTATGAAGTATCAGTAACGAATAACAAAAACATCCATCTAATTGCTACTAACAACTGACTTGTGCCGTTTATTTTTCTTGCTAGCGCATCAATATGTGCCGGACAGTGTTTTTGATCCGGATTTGACCACCTGAAATCTTAATATTCAATGAATTTTACTTCCTTGATGAATTTCTTTCTTGAATGGCATGCATCATACTATGCATCATAAGCAGTCTGAACAACCTCTATCAAATAGGTAGTGTTTATGCATGAAAATGTAAAAGATCAACGGCTTGGATGAAAGAACCGAATGAAGTGAAAGTGAAAGGTGACCGACCATGTTGTAGACAGTGAAGATCCATTAGAATTGTCCGTTGAATTTGGATAAACATCTATTGAGAGTATTTCACCGATTTGTTTGTTACGCTTCTTACCAGTACTCATCGTGTACATTGGATTGATCGTATCATTGTTGTTCTGAACATCACATTCGATTTACTGATGCTCACGAAGACATACAATCCCATGAGTTCATTCGTCCGTTTGAGTTGCATGCTCACAGCAAGTATTCCACTCATGTTATCGTAGTCGTATTTCACCAGTCAGATCCACTCACTTGATGAATTTATCTAGCGATCTTACTTGATACTGACGGTCATATTCTACAGCAAAAAATTAAAAGCTAGACAAAATTAAGGAATGAATATGTTTACATTGAGATGAATTTTTGGTGTTGAAATATTTTCTGGAACCAATTGTGCAAGTGGTGGTGACATTGTCTGAATCGCATCCACCGCAAACTGAGCAACTTTCGTGAAAAGTGGATCATCGTAACCTTTGAAGAGCAAATCGTCAACTGTCTGCAATCGAATTTGCCAAAATGATACGAAATTTTCGATTTCCCTCAATAAACATTCAGTTGAGAGAGTTCATATACATCAATCTATAATCAGCTCAATGCTCTATAATCAAATCGTAAATGTTATCAATCGTTAAAAAGAAATTGAAATTTTTCGAAGTTGATCGAAATGACTATTCTTTTGTTTGACATATTCTTTGCTTTTTATTGATGGAACAGTTAGGAAGACCGTATAAACAAGAGGTCCAGCGTTGAGCGCTTTGATAGCAATGCTTGCGTATTCGGTAAAATTATCGATGATTCCTTGCGTGAGGGCATTCAACGCATCCGGATTGGCGTTACTACAGAGTAAATCACCGAGTTTCGCGCACAGAACTGCTTTCAATCCCTCAACACTCGTCAACGAATTTACTGTTTTCTGAAATGCCATCAGCGACTCATTAGTGTAAATCATATTGAATTTCACTGTTTAGCATCTTGAAAACATTACCGTTAGTCAAGCATGGGTTTATGCCTGAAGAACTTCAAGCAGTTCAGATTTTTACGAGTATTTTGAAACTGGTTTCTTGATCTAAAAAATCGATCAAACATTCTTGATATCTGATCATTTCAGAGTTTTTGTTGAGCAGTTGAAAAATGATAAGCATCGAGATTAGAACTGCGACAAAGTCTTGATAAGAACTCACAAAAAATACAGTATCAGGTACAAGAAATATATCGCTCGGTGTACAACCAGCACACGATGTTGCTTTGTCGAAGTGATAAACACTCTGCGGTCGATACAACACTTCAGCACCATCGTCCGAGAACCTTTCGATATTATTCACCAGTGAAACACTGAAAGTGGATTTTATGCAGTACTTTTCTGGTTCTTTCATATTCATTTCCATCGGATATCACTGAATGCATTCAATTTACCATTGCATTGTTGTAAGGAACTGGAACATTCACGAACTGCTTCTGTGATTTCTGAACGCATTTCATTCACCGATCAAAATTCATTGCACATCTTGAGCCACATCAAATCTCATCAAAAAATTACACATGTCAAACTTGACCTAGATTAAGTCTATTTTATGGCTGAATATTCATCTCATAGAAACATAACTGACACGTTGATCGATTCTCCAGAATATTGACTCAAATGAGTATGCCAAAAAAAGATACCGATATGAATACGGTCCTTTTTCGAACATATCTGGTGCCGCTCCACGATTCATTATTTCAAGTGGATTCGTGTAATTGTAAATCCAATACTGTGTGTAGAATCGATACGGTGGATTTACCCATCTTGCAGTGAGTGAATTCAAGGAACCGTTTGGCCATCGACCAATAAATCGATTCTTAGAACAATGATTGACAGATTGAATGGAAGTAATGAGCAATGATCGTAAAAATCGCTATTAAAATCACAACTGCCTCATTAAAATTGTGCTATGATTCGTTCATAATTTTGCTTACGCCTTTCTAGATGTGTGGACGAATGATCTGAAGAAATTAATATTACAACAACCATAATCAGTGATTTTTGAAACTTTATAAGAATCCTTAATGACGATGTTTTCAGATGAAACTCGAAAGGCTATTCTGTGAGAACATTGACTTGCGAAGAAATTAATCATTTTTGCCGTTTTCTTGAATGTGATGTCGCATTGATCAGTTGATATGATATTGTATTAATTATTTGATCATTCGCTATACATACGAATGTTTGCCTCGAAAGAATACGCGAATTTTCGCAATTGCAATGCTGAACTTGGACGGGTTTTTAAGTTGCATATGGAAATAGCTTTCAACTAACTTGTAAGATGGGATTTCGCAGATATCGCTGACGTTTAGGTAGCACAACTTTGAGCACAACAACACCACCAACAATCAGCGCGATACCGATAAGAAATAGCAAGATTGTGATTGACGAGTAGATTAAACGCACTCTTCGAATGCGGATACCAGTCAAATTCATTGGTCTTGTTTACCTTGAAATGGCAATCATTGATCACTGAGGTTGTCACATTCAAATAAATCATGCTGATGTGAGGTTGTTGGAAAATTCAATTTTAAGATGTCAAATCAATCGATGAGAATAGGGATACTTCTAACAGTGAGATAGATCAATTCAGAACGATTGCACACAACTTTCAAGAATTTTGACGTTTTCCTGGATAAATCAAAACTTCAAACATATAACGCCTGTTGAATAGCTCAAACGAATGGAGAAAAGGGAATATTTCAAAGTTGAAGCGGTATCACGTTGAGAAAACGAGTACCTTTCAGAGCCTTAATGTCCACTGTTTGAATGAATAATAATGACGAACGAGAACTGTAAACGAAAATATTTTAATGAAGCTGAATTGTTCACGAGATGTGCAAACAGCATCAAATGATATGACCAATACGATGCTATCGGCTCACATCGATAACGATGTCAATCATAACTATCATGTATAGTTAAAACGTTATCAATGAAAATTTTTGTTCAACTGATTGCATATATTTGCAACTTCTCAATTGACTGCACAGTGTGGAAGTGCAAAATAAGGAACCGTTCGATGAAGTAATTATCTTATCAAGAAGCAGTGATAACTTCTCTCCATTCAACGCTCAAAGTTGAGGGCAATAATAAAATGTTCTCGTTTCTTACTAATCGTTTTTTTTCGGCAGTAGTTTCATTCGCTTTTTCAGATCTTTTTCAGTCCTTCACAAGAGCACATTTCCATTGATGACAACAATTGGATGACATGTATTCTGTTTAATGGCATCTGTTATTTGCGAACTTTCAGGTGATGATTACTGGGAAAGAGTGCAGTGAAAGGTTTCAAGTTGATAAAATGCGAATATTTATTGACTGCATTCGTATTGTTTAATCTTTCAAATAACACCAAATCGCAGCAAAAGTTTTTCATGAGAATTAATTGCTTCATAAATTAATTTTCACACTGAAATCACACAAATAAGATAGGCAATTTGTTATTGCAATGAAATGAGATGAATTAGATCTTTACATACACAGTTCAAAAATGTCAATCGTTGATAAAACTGAAACCAAATTCTTGAAGTCGGTCTTGCGAAAAAAAGAAGATAATGAAAATGGGATCATCTTTGAACAGTTCAAAGGCATTCACTCATTTATTTACCGCCCAGTTGAGTAACTATCTATATCGACTCATTTGGCTACCTATTCACTTAAAATGATAAGACGTCCCCACACTTCGACAAATTTAGAGTGGAGCATCCGAATTCTTTCACTTTTAAAACATACCATTACATATTCACATTTCATAGTAGAACATATGGTAGAGAGCATAACATAGAAAATTGACAATGATCAATCAAATAAATGGATCATTCAACTAATTTATAAGTTTGCGAAATGACTGCATGAAGAAATTGCTGCTTCATCAGATAATGCTTCAGCTCATCATGAAATGCTTGCATTATATATCGAACTTAAATGCACGTGAATTCAAATCAACAACGAATAAAAAGATGACAAAACGATATGAATACTTTGAACAAATTCATAATATTTACAAAACACCTGATGAGACCGTGCTTATCGCTCGCGAACCCTTTTTCTGAGCGTTACTCGAATCGTTCCTCTCACTCATTGCAATTTGGAGTTTTCTTCGTTTCTCTTTTGACATGAAAAGCATTTCAATTTCTTCGATGGTATATCCTTTTGTTTCCGGCACGAAGAAGTAGAAGACCACGAACGCAACGCATGAAACACCAGCATAGATGAAGAATGCACCTGAAAATCAAATTCACTCGTACTTATTTTCCTGCACATTTCAGTAATGCAACGGTTTTAAAAACCCATATATATCAGTAATTCGTTCGAGAATAGTCAAACAAATTGGGATCTCTGCATTCGAGTTCAATCTTCTTTCAGACAGATTCTATCAGAAATCAAATAATCTTAAATGAAGAAGGAATCAAAACTTCAACGTCTCTAACATACCATATTTAGTCACCGCTTCACTCAGTGAGAGGAACGTTAGTGAAATAAGTAAATTGAAGAACCAATTCGTGAACGTTGCAATTGCACAACAAGTACTGCGAGCCCATAACGGGTAGAATTCAGCGTTCATCACCCATGGGATGGGTGCGAAGCCTGCATGAATGATTAGAAACACTCATTCACTATCTCGACTCCACTCCAACCATTTAAATAAGGCGAAGTGACGACTGACTTGTTGAAAGTCGACAACAAAAAATAAAAAGATTTTCAATTGATATCAACTAACCGATAGCGAATGACGCCAAATAGAATACCATGACAATAATCGGCATTACGGTATATTTTGTGATGCAGAACACTGATGACCACTCGTGACTTGTCTCATTGTAACCGCTTGCGCACTGTCCAATCATCGATACGGATGGATCTTCGTGTGATGCCGGTAAGCAATACCTAAACTGATAGCAACAAAATATGCCTAATTTTAATTCGAATATGATAAATAATCTAAAGACTCTTCAGTCCGACCGTCCACACACTTCTGCATAATTAATTTAAAAAAAACTGCAACCCACCCTATCTCTTTGTCCGAACGAGAACTACAAAAGCCACAATGTTCGTCGGTCACACAAAAATCGCAACTACTGAAAATAAAATTTCGTTTTAACTTTCGCATAGGAATGCGCTATGCATGCACGAAACTTGCTGGTTCAAAGTTAGTTCTCAGAGAGTTTTCGCTCGATTAATAATTGATCAATCAGTCTGAAAGTGATTGACGATCACGCTCAGATCAAATGATATTCGCCAAAAGTATTGCTTGCAATGTTCAGTCACTTGGATTGCTACTATACGAAATTTATTCGAAGGTGAATGCGGTGTTGATATCGAGCAAAATGAACCTGTACGAGTTGCATCTGTCAAACAATTCATTGTTACCATTTGATGGATCTACTCGCAACGGTATCACAGATGCAGAATCTTTATTTATAAGCACAAAGGCAATACCCATTACCACTAATGATATAATAACACCCAGCACTGATACGAGTAGCAATATACGTCGACCAAGTCTTTCCACCAAATACATTGGTAAGAAGGTTGCAAAGAAATTGAAACCTGAAACGAATTTTGCCTTTTTTCGGACTTTTAAATTATCAAATTAAGTTCAGAGTAGGATGTAACACTCATTGGAATATTTTCATCAATTCACAGATCCCTGTGAATTTCTAAGCTGCTCAATTTATTGCACAGTCTTGAAGATCTTCCGTGAGGCTCCTACAGACGCTTGACGAATTTAACGACTCATCATGAATTATGCTTCATTCAGCTGGAAATCTTTCAAAAGAGAACTAGTTGGTCTTTTATCTCTCAAAAAATTGTCCAGTCTATCAATTGAGAACTAATCACTGTACTTGAAACACCAACAGAGATCCAAATTGTTGTATGAATATCTCTCACTCCAGCTGATTGAATGATCGTTCCTGTGTAATACCTAAATCAGATATTTCCATGAAGACCTTAATCATTGTTGATGGATTTTGTGGAGAGATGAAATGAAGAAGGAATATGGACTAACTCACAATATCGTGTTGATACCAGAGAATTGTTGAAAAGCTTGCATCAGACAGCCAATGCATAAGGCCTTAAGCACATGTGGAGTTTTCACAATGCGGGCTAGTACAAAAGAATCTGAAAGTATTTAATCCAGCTATCATCATCGTTATGTGTTACCACTACTCATAATAACGCTGCAATGCTCTCCTACCTCCAACTTCCTCCTTTGCTTTCTTTTCTTGCTCAAAGGTGTCAGATATCTCTTGGAGTTCATAATGAATCCATTCCTTGTTTCCATTATAAATCTTTCCGAGTACCTTAAAATGATTTCTCCAATTCAAATGATTCAGTTTTGAAAGCAACTTTATTTGCGCAAAATTCATCTAATAACTTGAAATTTCGTGGTTCAAGCGTAACTTCAATGACAAAGCTTCGTAGTTGTCTGGTAGATTAGGTATCAAAATTCATTTTACCTGCTAAACAATATATCGAATAATCCTTCTCAATATTCGAGATCAGTGAAAAACCTCTAGGCAATACCAATAAACTGATCTCTTAATGATCTGATTGGTGACATCTTGCGATCAAACGAGCATTAACACGCAGTATAGCACGTACCGTTTCACTTTCACCAGATCTACCGTGATCGTACAGCCATCTTGGACTTTCGGGTAGGAACAGAAAACCGATAAACTGTATAATACCCGGAACGGCGGCAAACGCGAACATTAGACGCCAACCGACATTCTCTGGATTAATGTAAGAGAAACCACCTAAAATTATTCTTTGAAGTAGTACCATTCAAATAGTTGCGGAGGATTTTGCAAGCAATGCAAAAAAATGCAATCAGAAGACTGGAGGAGTCAACTTAGAAAGGCGATGAGCAATAACGCATTTCACGTTTGGGAATAATTTTCATAGACTATTGCTTATTGATGAATGCATTCGAACCGGCGAAAATATTCGCAGCCACAAAACCGAATGTTATCATAAGCTGAAATCCAGTGAGGAGTGTGCCACGGATGTGTGATGGTGACGCTTCGCCCACATAAATGGGTACGGTCATTGAGGCAAAACCTAAAAATTCACAATCCAAATTAAGTGCTATTCAGACTGCATTCCGGCTCACAAAAATGGCTTAACACCACTATTGCAATGGTTATTTCATCTCATCTCAGGGGAGTTTCTTGACGACATGATGCTTTTTCAATTTGTCAGACAGCTTACAATTATAATTACAGTTTAACAGAAGTGATCGATCATCGAGCTAGCACCATGTGAGATAGATAATAGATAATGAAGTGAGCAATCAAATTATCAGCGTTTAATTATTTGCATCTTCTTTCTTACGGCAGTGACAATAATGAACAGCTTTATCTATGTACCTTTTTAAAATTCCATTCAGACTACTAACTTATAAAAACAACTGATAGTCTTTTCAATTTATTCGGTAATCAACACGAGTCAATTAATGGCGATGAGGGATCTTGAAAGGATCAAATATATGTAAACGAATACCAATTGCTAATCCGAGAACTATTCGACCAATGAACAGTGTTACTTTCTCTGGAGCCGCTGCGCAAATAATGGCACCGACTACAAACGCGAGACTGGACGTCAGAATAATCTTTTTTCGACCGAATTTGTCGGTGGCTGGACCCGACAGCAGGGCACCAATCGCTGCCATCCCTAGATCACAGCTCAGATGATCACTTTCAAATTCAACAAAATGTCAGGTAACGAAAGCACTGATTAGCAATTCACTCTGATCAATTGCAACTTTCCAGTCTCGTCTCACTCTGAGAATGTTTTCTGGTAAATAATGAGTGCTATGAAATTTTAAAAACGATGATGCATTGAGCACTCTGCAAAAGACATACGTGAATCGCTCACCTGGTGTTATGCTAACGATGAGCTCCTTCCAAATAGCACTCATCGGACTCATACCAGAGTTGTGTGCAACATACAGCATCGCACTCGATACAATTCCTGTATCATAGCCGAACAGAAATCCGCCAATTACGGCCATAAACGACAGCAAATAAACGAAAAAGCCCAACTGGGGCAGTTTCTTCGGTTTGGGGTTCATTGACTCCACGGCTGATGCCTTAAGTTGTTACTGGTTGAAGAATTTAAAATTGTTCGGAATCAATTCGAACACATCTTCTAATTTCAGACTAAACCACAACGACGCAAAAAAAATCTCTTCAAAAATGCATATAATCAGAGTGCAATTGTGTGAGATATCAAGTTAATATTCAATTTGAATAACGCTCACCACAGCAACTTGAACCATTTCGATATGTCGTGTTGATGATAACAATTTTAAATATACGCTTATACTGATGAGCTATTCCCCTTCTTATGCTTGACAACACTCTGAAACATCATACATTTCCTTGATACTTGCTTCAATTAGTGCAATTGCTCGTTCTCTATCTGCACACGAACTAATTCTATACGTTACTTACCAGTTGTACCTGTTTCATAAACAAATAAATAGTTATGAGGTCAAACCAGCTGAGTGCAGTGCATGAAAGAAGTGCTCAGAACTAGACAATCCCTCGAATAGAAAAAATCAGGAAATTTTCTCTTTTTGAATTGGGAAATTTATTAATAAATGACCTAGAATAGCGGTTTTCACAGAGCTCAGGAGGAATTCGTCTTCTGGAGTGGATGTGGGGTGAAGGTGAGGGGGGAGGGGAATTAAAGTTACAATTGATTGATTTTTCTCATAGTTCCTCCACAGCCGTGAGATAATATTCTCAAAATGCTCGTATGGTCACGATGAAGTAATTGACTTCAGTTAAGGACAAACGATGGAACAGCAAAATGCCTACAGTCAAGTTGCGGACATGGAGGGGGAGAGCCTGAGAAGCGCTGTCTTCGGGATAAGCAACTGAGCAGCCCAATAAAAGCTAGTGTATACTGTGGCTAGTCGATGTTAACGATCATTTTTATACATTTATCAATCATGCTTTCAATACGGAATTCTTGAGTGATCAAATACACACGTCACTACTTGTTGACGTTTTTCACACTCGTGGGCAGCATCAATGAACATTCGCTACTATTCTGCAATATTTGCATATAATCACACGTTTAGTAATTCATTCGGTTCCGTATAGATCTTTGATTTCAGTGAATATTGAAAGCAAACACAGTAAACACACGAGTAAGTTCGGGTCTAGTTATTGCACAATAAACAAGGCATCACCGGAACATAATCGAATCAATGGAACAGCACCCTCCATTGATTTCCTCTTGATACTAGTTTTCGCTGGAATTCGTATATGCTTTCGTTAAATGATTGTTTCCATGGAATGAATCATGAACGTCATGAAATTTATCTAGCCTTAGTAAACGTAAGGTCAATCAAACATGAGATATATTCTCAAGCAGTGAACGGGTCAAACCACATTTGAGTGAGCAAATCACAAAAGCAGCTCTAGTGAAGTACATGATTTATTGAAATGTTCTTGAGAAATCATTCGAAATGTGTTGATGAATCCAAAGAAGTTGATCGCAGCGCATTCCTTCAGAAATTAGAATTTACTGATTGATGAACGAGATGCTACGTACGTATACATATTAAATATTTGATATCATCACAGAATCACCAATCAAACCGCCCGCTCTGTGCAAATGGAAATTCTCTTACTTACGATTAGAGGTATTCCAAAGGGAAGCATCGGAAATTTTTTAGCAGTGATCGTTCACGACGTAGTTTTTCATGGCTGTGGGATGCTAAAAAATGTGTGCACTTAGCTGAATTTATCGTGCTTATTTTATTCGGACGCTTAAAAAACATGTAGAGAGCAAAAAGTAAGCACGAAGATATCAAACAGCGCCTTACACGTACATTTTGGTGGACGGGTGTTATTTTACCTGGATTAATTGGATGAATGTAGAGTTGTGTTTGCAGTTAGTTCCTGAACAATGCCAACGCCAGCAACTTTTGAACATAACGCATACGTGAACAAGTTTGCACACCTAACTGAGGTAATGTGATAATCTCCTGTGAAATCTTATATGGCTGGCTTTGTAATGATCAAACTTCTGACTAATTAGTTTACTTTCCATTCCAAAGCATTCACAAAATATTTTTTGCACTTGGATTCATTGTTCAGATAACGTGACATGATCATGGCAAATCATATATTCGTTTATTCGCAGCAATCTTATTTCAGCAATCATACGATATGATGTGGTGGTAGTGAATGATGTACAATTGTTAACACTTTTCCATTGTTAAATTTTAGTCCAATCAAACTTGCACATGTAACAATTATAATAAATGCATTTTCGTTTTCATAAAATCGAGCAAATATTTGCACAACGTGATCACTGAAACCACATAGACTTGCTACTGTTCCCAAAACATGTTAGAGTTTGTGTTGTATTGATGTTATTTTTGTTCTGGTATCGCAATCATACGTTCTCGTGTTTCTTGGTTCTTACGGCAAAATTCAATAGCAGTGCTATCAATGAGGACCGCTCAATTCGAATAAATTTACAACTGGAGATGAAAGATTCTGAATGATTTCCATCTCAAATAGTATTAGATCGTTTCAACAATTTTCTAACGTTAACGCGAGTCGGAGATTCTACTCCAAAGCGATGTCACTCGTTAATTTTCAAAAGTGTTCGTAAGGAATAATTAAAATTCAAGCAAAAAACAAGATGAATGCAAATATTAATTCTCAGGAAATGAGGGGACATCACATTGACGAAAATGACAGCGAAAAAATTAAAAAGCATTGCGAAACGAAAAAACAAATCGTTCGTAAGAATCCAGATGAGAGTTTTCCTTGGACAACATTTGAATACTGCAACCAACTTAATGTGATCATTTGAGAAGTTGTAAGGGTAACATTGCTTTGGTAATCAACAAAGCCAGTTCTGAAGCTTTTTTTTTGTGCTGACTCACCCCACTTGAATTGATCAGACAATAAAGTTCTTGAATCACATTTCGCTAAACAACCTTTTCAACTGTTCTTCGAGTCAAACAAATTCAATTCGGCGTCTAAAAATGATCCGTGAGAAGATTAGAATTTTCGAGACAATTTCCGAAAAGAAAGATATATAATAAATGGTGAAAAAATAATGCTTCATTGTCCTTCCGTGACATTTACGTCATAACTTTTCACTTGATTGAATTTGGTTTGATTGACCGATCGATTAGTTCAGCGAGATCAGAAGGCATATTTCGAACAGTGGAAATGGCTGCGACCTGCTTCTGTTAGTCCGGGAAATGAAAAGTGCATTTGAAATCAATAAATAGTAACATGCCAGTGTTCAGTGCAAATGTTTAGTAAAGCACGTCTGAAAAGCACTATGGCATAGGTAGCGACAGCATTAGCGGTACTCAGCTTAAAGCAATTATGGGAACAATGATGGAATGATGCAATTTATGAAATCTGAGAACAATTATGAAATCATCTAGAAAGTCATTCATGAAAACAATTATGAAATCATTTATGAAAACTGTTACGAAAAAATCATTTCTGAGAATTTGCTGTCTTTGCTTATAAACATCCAACAAAAGCGTTCCAAACGTAACCAGTAGTTCCAAGATGGTGCAAAGAACAAATGCAAACGTACGATATAATCGTAAGCAAAACAGCAAACAAATGTTTATTTATCACCAAAGTGAACCCTACGAAAAATAAGTACTCAAATGACACTGTAAAATAACGTCTTTGGCTGCTTTCGACTGCATTTTCTTTTTCGAAGGAATCTTAATAATTCCGCTTGCAAAAGACCACAAAAGACTTTTGTCACTGCGTCATCATTTCCACATTACGCAATTACCATTCTTGTCATAAATGAACTTTCTTCAAAATAACGCAACATTAATGTTGTTGTTGGAATTCATCATCACCTCCTTAATGCCGACAATAATGCTCAAAGCACTGAACAATTTTGAAAATACCACCAGCGTGAAGAATATGAATTACGAATATATTAATGTGCTGCTTCACAAAATTTTAATCTCTCCTATATTTTTGAACGAATTCAGTATGAAAGAGTGTTGGGAAAAATCTAAGAAAGTTCGAGGTCAAAGAACGCAGTCCATGAATAAAGATAAAAGATGACATTCGGCATCACTAAAGTGTTCAGTGTTCGAAATGCGTTGATGTTTGTTCGAGTTATATGTTGATGGATTTGAATCGATTTCAGCATGCAATGAACAGTCAATAGAAATGAGATTTATGCATATTCATTTCACAGTAACGTAGTGAAATGATATTCGCCTTGTACACAACACTTATAACATGAAAACGATGTTGCAGTGTACGTTTACAATACTTCAATGCAGCTTTTATTGTAATCGTATTCAGTCATTGTTTTCAATCGATCTCTATGATAGAAGTAATTATGCTGATTATTCGGCAACGTTAGCAGCGAATAATAGCAAAGATTGCATTGGGCAAAACTTCAACCAATATAGTCAATTTTATACAATAGAACACTTAAAGTCCGTTTCGCGGTCATCAAATTGATGGCTTTTTCATTGTACATTCACATTCACATCCACATTCAAAACAGTCTAGTGAATCATTCGCGTGGAGCTGAAAATGAATCGAATTATATGCATTACCGACACTGATGACACGGTAAAGGTGCAAATAAAGTATTAGTTGATAACTGTCTAGGGGTGCCCGTAGGGGGTGAAATTACCCACTTTTGGGCAATTTGGAGGTGTTAAGATGGTAATGCAGGGGTCGGAAAATTATGACGTTAGTTAATTACTGTAGTAGGAGGGGAAGGGTAATGACAGTCTGCCATACCATCGAAGGGGATAATGCAGCACCCGAGCGTGGGAACCACTGCTCAACAGTATGCTATATCTGGCTTAATTGAGGTGTTTGTAAGATAAGTATGCAAAATTGCTTCACAACACATTGTGAAAGTTGAGAATCTGTTGAATCTGATAGTATCAATAAAACCATGTGTTGCTGATGAAAATTGAGGATACAGGTAGTATGAAAATGATACTCGGGATATTCCTATAGAACTGAATCATTGACCATAGAGATCAAATGTGCAGAGTTTTGTGGTATTCGAGATTCACTCGAGTAGTTTGACATATGGTTGGAAAATCAGCTATATTTTTTGAACTAAGCAAAATACCTTGACAACAAATATACCATTCTGTAGGCCTAAAATGTGCTGAATGCAATGGTAGCAACAATAATGGTGTCGTTAAGCATACTTGAGGATACAGCTAGTTTTAAAACGGTACTTATAGTAAAGGTCCCCTTAGGGGGAATTCCCCCCATGGGGATTTTTGGGTAATTTTGAGTGATCAGCTGAGCTAAGAATATGAAACACAGCTTTCATAATATTTTACCGTTAGCATAACGAATGCGATGAATTTCTTGCATCTAAACAGTCGTTACGTGGTGTGGCAACTCATTCTGTACATATCTCAGAACCTAACGAGAATGCAAGGTGAAGGGTTGAAAGGAGTGAAGGTTCAGAAGATAAATATGAATGAGAGTGAAACAGTGATACGACTGCAATGAATAAGGAAAATGCCACTACATAATGGGACTGTAATGCAATCAGCAAGGTCGGAAATGAGAGTGATGAGACATCACTGAAATTGGACGTAAAAACTGATGATGGAATGAGAGGTGTGAATAGAGTACAGGAGAATGGCTTCTGATGGAAGAAGCTATTCAGAAGGCACGCACGCTTTTCATACTCCCATTATAGCTGTCGTTCAACTGTAAATCAATGAATCCTACGTCTGATTCCCATACTCTCTCATCAATCTCATTACTAAAATAACTTACTGCATTGTAATTCCACTGTGTGGTGCTAGTTTTCTTATTCACTCCAGCCGCATCACTGATTCGCTCTCATTTATGATTCTCCGAAGAATCTGAATTATATCTATTTCTCAACCTTACGCTTTCGGTTCAGTTTGCTTTTCAATGCAAATGAAATCAAAAGAGCGATTTGGCAAAGCATGACCAGTTAGCGTCAGATAAAGGTATCGTCTTTTTGAATAGATTTTACGAAATGTCCTCATATATGAGGATCAAACAGATGTTTACGGTGGCCGTAATTAATTGCAGTAAAGAGCAAACAGTTACTCATGATCTTGCTTTTCAAGAATTGGAAGGCATTGTGTGTATAGCGTAAATCGGGAAATATTACAACACTGACAAAGCAGTTGATCAATGGATTAACAGAATAAAACGCACGTATAATCAAAGATACCTATATTTGAATAGTGGATCCTTCATAAAAACGTCTATTATCAGTAAGAAACTTTTCATTGAACAAACAACATCACCAGCGACAGTAACGATGGCATGATAGTGAATACATGATAAAATCCATACTTGCGACATGTCTTATATCCAACCGGATCATTTGGAAATAGTTATTTGTAGACAGTCACACAGACATACAATAGCAATAACAATAGCAACAATAATAATAGTCCTGTCGAGATTATCTCAGATTACCGGTGCTAACGAACATCGGATGGATTCGTTGTTGCTGGTGTTGTCTCTTTGCAGTTGTTGGAACGTGTTTGAAAAATTATGCAACGTTTCCATCAATATTCGTATGTGATTATGTAACTGCGTCAGCACAGGTTCCCGACAACGAAACGTGACCATTTACGAGGTCTGAAAAGTGTCTGTGTAATTTGTTGTCATATAGCGTGGAATAGATAATGCAG
The DNA here is from genome assembly GCA_035041965.1 of Anisakis pegreffii. Classification (NCBI taxonomy): domain Eukaryota; kingdom Metazoa; phylum Nematoda; class Chromadorea; order Rhabditida; family Anisakidae; genus Anisakis; species Anisakis pegreffii. The sequence goes on along the minus strand of JAPYMA010000830.1, from coordinate 26,118 downwards.
TATTTATTTCATGTTGTTTTTGATACGATTTATTCAACTGAATCTCTCATCTGAAACGGTAATGACCGTAAAAGGCCACTGTACACAGCAGTAGCAGATGTATTATGGGTTCGGATTTATTGTAACCGATGACAAAGTAATTGCCATTTGCTTTCGAGTAATCGTTATATGCGAACTCTTCGAACAAAATGTTTCAGTATCATAAACTCAACAGTGTTTGAATGGAGCTTCATCAATATAAGCATCAGAGTGTTCGGATTCGAGGCTAAACATTTCTAACGCAACCTGAATTGGAATCTGGTTTTGCAGACGCCTGCTTAAAATGGACAACTGTATGAGCCTTGTGAACGCTGCATTATTTGAAGTGATCGTTATTCTGGCCGAATGAAGCGTTGATGATGGGTATGAATAGGTGTGTTTGCTGAAGTGAAACTAATGGCAATATGACAACGATGATTAAGAGAACATTCCATTCATGCAGACTATTTTTTCGGCGATGCTTTATTTTATTCGATTCGTTAAAATTTCATGAAGTGAAAATAATCTGGCAGTATGAAATCGGTGACTAAGAGCACATTCGATTCATACAGACCATTCTTTCGGTGATGCTTTTTTCGTTGAAGTTTCATGAAATAGGAACGTCCGTTAACAATCGCACGAAACACTCATGCCAACAAACACAACGAGTCAAACAATAACTTCAAATGACTAAAAGAATCATCAACTGAAAGAATGTTTTTTCGTTTCGGTTCTAATATTTCAATAGCTGTTGCTAATCTGAAATGAATGTTGGCACCAAACACCATTGCTGGCCATTCCAAATAAGAAAATGCTCAAATAAATCCAATTTCCAGCAAAAGCTCTCAAAGATTCGAACAGTTACGTCAAATAGTTGTTGTCTGAGACTATCTATCGATCGATGCAATCGAATAATCAAGTATACTTGTACACTTACTCTAATGGGAAAGTGTTGACCAGTAAATGATCAGAAGCAAATCATTTTTTCAATAATATATTTTAAAAAACGATGTTAATCCCTCCCTTCCAATGCATTTATGAGAATCGCTCTAAATTTGCATATTCCAATTATTATACAAACTATTTCAGATGAACTTCAGCCATTCTAAAAGCCCAACTATGAGCGTAACATCATTTTTGGGTGACTGTTAAAATAATTTTGGTACCTACAATGAAAAGTGGTGAATTATTGACGGAATGGGAATGTTGCAAAAACTATTTTAAAATCTAAAAGAACTGAAGTATTTGCACAGCTGTAACAGAGAAAGACTGTCGCATATAAAATATGAGATGAATGATAATGATATTCAGTGTGATCATAAAATCTTATACTCGACTGATAATGTCACCGCTATCCGCATTCATTCTCCTCGCAACAGTTCTTTTGATCTACCCTAGAGCATCGTGCGTTAGCGATTGTAAGTTAGTCAGCTTCACACTTCTTAAGTTGTCACTTTTAATAATCACCGAGAAATTCACAGTGTTACGAATGGCAGCAGACGTACTAACGAGGACTGCATAAAGCCAATCACGAAGAGAATTCGACTCTATAATATGCAAATGTTGAACATTTATTCGATCATTGTGAAACATCATATCTCAAAGCTATTATCATCGAAAACAACAAAAAGCAATTGTGTTTCTTTAACCGAATGATTAATATTCTTTCAGCTAACAAAACAACGTCAACCACGACGACTGCTAAGAAATCGGAATCAACACCTACATCTTCGACATCTAAAAACGCCGAAAAATCGTCGAAAGCGCCAACCTCAAAGACTTCAGTTTCTACATCCCCTAAATCCACATCACCATCCACATCCCCTAAATCCACATCACCATCCACATCCCCCAAATCCACATCACCATCCACATCCCCTAAATCCACATCACCATCCACATCCCCCAAATCCACATCCCCCAAATCCACATCACCATCCACATCCCCTAAATCCACATCACCATCCGAATCCTCTAAATCTACACCTTCACTATCCCCATCCCCAACAACCTCTCCACCAGGTACCTAAATGTACTAATTAGTGATCAATCAGCAGTATAATCGCCACATTCAGCAACATCGAACGCAATGAAACTTTCCCCAGTAAACTGCTGCCTTGAATGCAATGACAGAAGAACATCAGTATGAACTAGCTGTACTGCCATCATCTCAGTACTGCATGAATTCATGATGTGAGAAAAGATAGGAAAATGAGCATTTGTTGCGATTGGTATCACTAATTGCGACTGATAGCTTCAGGTGGTTGCGTTGATGTGGCCACAAACTGTGAGCAGCTCAAACCAAAGTGCAAAGATCCTACTTACAAAGATTTGATGGAAAAAGAGTGCAGGAAAACTTGCGGTTTGTGTGGTAGTGGTATGTGCGATCATTGTCATTTTCATTCATTCATTGGAACATTTCCGTGACTCGTGTCAGCCAACAAATTAGTTGGTTCTTATAAATCTACACCTTCACCATCCCCATCCCCAACTACCTCTCCACCAGGTACCTAAATGTACTAATTACTGATCAATCAGCAGTATAATCGCCACATTCAGCAACATCGAACGCAATGAAACTTTCCCAAGTAAACTGCTGCCTTGAGTGCAATGACAGAAGAACATCAGTATGAACTAGCTGTACTGCCATCATCTCAGTACTGCATGAATTCATGATGTGAGAAAAGATAGGGAAATGAGCATTTGTTGCGATTGGTATCACTAATTGCGACTGATAGCTTCAGGTGGTTGCGTTGATGTGGCCACAAACTGTGAGCAGCTCAAACCAAAGTGCAAAGATCCTACTTACAAAGATTTGATGGAAAAAGGGTGCAGGAAAACTTGCGGTTTGTGTGGTAGTGGTATGTGCGATCATTGTCATTTTCATTCATTCATTGGAACATTTCCGTGACTCGTGTCAGCCAGCAAATTAGTTGGTTCTTATAAGGAGGAAAAAACTATTCTTTCGAATGAACAATTCCAATCAGTTCAGTAAAAGAATTGCAGCCGGTTGTGAGGATATTGCGACGAATTGTAAAGAACTGAAGGATATGTGCAACAACGACATGTACAAGGATCTCATGCAACAAAACTGCAAAAGAACTTGCCATTTGTGTATGGTGGTCATTTAGTTTGATGTTGAGTCTACAGTTTAGAAAGTGATGATGAATTGTTATTCTGTATAACAGTTTTATACTCCTCTTCAAATTTAGAAATGCTCATACTGAAATGATCCATTAATGATCAAATATCTATCACCACATCAGCGTTCGGCTTATAGGTGAATGCCAGGACGTTGCACTGAATTGTGATCAACTTAAGGGCAAATGCAACGACGATCTTTATAAGCATGAAATGTCGCAAGTATGCAAGAAAACGTGCAACTTATGCGCTTCTGGTTCAGGTGAGCTGTTTTCATGATAAATACTAGCTCATCCGAATACGAGCTTGGGCAAATAGCTACTGGTGTATTGTTCAAAGTCAGTGACTTTTCATACTAATCGACTTTGCAATTGATCGTTTCTTAGGCAAAAGCGTAATTCAGAACTGATACTGTTTGAGGATAAGTTATCCCAAAAAAATTGTTTATTTTCACAGGAGGTTGCCAAGACATTGCAACGAATTGTGCACAAATGTCGAGTTTGTGCAACAACGATATCTATCAAGCACTCATGAGTAAAAACTGTGCTAAGACTTGTTCGAAATGCTGAACAGATCTGGCCTCAACGGTCATAATATTCGATTTCTAATGGTATTGATGTGATCGCATAATTTCATTTCAATAAAATAATATCCGAAGATGAATAATCTTCTCGTGAATATAACAGCACTCAACTGATGCCTCTTCAAGCGTTCACTAAACCCACATCTGTTAACGATCACAAATCTGTTCCTTATTGATGAGAATACCGCCTTCGGATATGTTCTCGATGTAAGAAACATACTAAAACTCATCACTGAACAATTCTCACTTCTGACGATTCAGGTAAACAACAAAACTCAGAAACGACATTTATTGAACAGATGATATGCATTCGCACTTGGGTTTCTTAGAACAACGAAACATGATTCGATATTTACAAAGTGAAGTTGTTATGAATTAGATAATAATGAATATGACAAACGAACACAGCCACGGTTGGTTGAGAAGGAGTGATTTATGGAAAGAGTTGCGTGATAATCAAATCAAAGTGAAAAGCACAAGTGGAATCGTCACTGTGTTTTTTACGATCCCAAAAACGACTGAACACGAAACGAACGCATTCAAACGATAAGCAATTCCAAAACTTAAACATAACCTTGATGCATTCAACAGAAATGATGTGAAAGAACAAGAATCTATCCTCTCAAAGAATCTAACTAGAATAAACAGAAACAGCATGGACATTCGTCAATTACCAATCGAAAAAATTCCCGCTGACCATTCATTCGTTGGCATTGCTCACGAGAAACTGAACACGAGAGGAAAGGAAGCTGAATATGGAGAGATAGCGATTAGACAAACCTACCTATAACTGGCATGAAGGGGCAAAGCACATACAACGGTAACGAAGTAGGACAGTTTGATATCATGGCGTAGATTTTTGGAATTCCAGGTACCCAGCCTCTTTCACAACTTGAAACCCTCACACTTAACTGATTCTCCCAACAAAAAATATTTCATCGAGATCACCAAGGTTATACATCGAAAAAGATTACAGTCGTATACTGTTCTACAATACTGGCTAAATCTGAACTTGTCTTCTTTACTGGTAAATTTTCAACTGGAATCCGCATGAGCTCAACTCAGTGAAATGCGATTTTCACATGCCAAAAAGCCATATTCCAACTGTTGACTGGGCGATTGGGTGGATGCAATGTCAGTGAAATCAGAAAGGTAATAAATACACAGCGCTGCTGAAATGAATAATGAAGACGCACTGAAGTCAATCAAATTATCACATATGATGCAAATTAAACAACTTCACCTCTGTTCGCATAAAGTGTGAAGATTATCAACAATCTCATTTTTCAAATCAATTACATTCCAGCCTTTCAAAGCGGCATTTTCCCCTAAAAGAATTTTCGACGAAACCTCAAAAAATGAACGCAAAATTGCTGAACTCCCCTCCGTAGCAATGCGATCAGAAGTCAAGCGCTATGATAGTTGACAAAATCGGATAAAAATTATTCGGAAAAATTTGCACACCGAAAGCTGGCAACAAGAATCAACTGAAACTGATATCGTCGATACGATGACAGATGATACCTAGTTGTTCAGTGATGATAGTCGTTGACGAACAAAACAAACACAACAGAGAACTATATCAGAGATGAATATGAATAATGCTCGATTTATTAACATAAAGATGAATTTTACAACAAAAATCATAAACGAACAACCGGATGATTGAATAGGACACAAATACACAGCGCTGCTGAACGTATACATACATTCTTCACACACACACACAAAACGTATCAAAATAATGACTTAGAGCAGTCATGAGAAGAGTGCATTATGGAACACTTCAAATCAGCATATTACGGAATGGTCAAGTGAGACAATTTGCTGAAAATAAACTAAATAGTGGAATAAGATGTCAAGAACGCAGTTACTGCTGAAAACTCATTGATAAAATCAAAGTGATGTAAACGTAAGACTTCGACACGGACTTTGTTCGAGTGCTGATTTCAGCAGGGAATTATTGTTGATTGCACTGTTCACGGTATCGTATGCACACGTACCATTATGACTGTAAGTCATCGGCGACGGAGACAATGGTGAAAGAAGTACTGTTCTATACCAGGTATCCTTTTCAGATTTCGGTGAATGGTGAGTAAACGACGTGAACGACGGAGAAACACACTGAAAATATCTGAGTTTATTAACTGAAAACATGTTCATAAGCTGATAATTCACTAAAATCAAATATTCCCATTACAGTATTCTTTTAGCCAATCAAACCAAAAGGCTGAATGAAACTAAATCATTGTCGCAATTCTTCTTCTCGCACCGTTACGAATGAGACTTTGCTAGGATCGATCACCTGATTGATTTGCGGAAACGTGGTTGTTGTTGTTGTTGTTGTTGCTGATAACGAAGAGGATTCTGAGGGTTCAGATTTAACTGGTTGAGTGTTCGAGTGTTGGATGTTGGTAATGTTACTGAGCGATGATGATGTTAGCGGTGTTGAGTGGTTTTTCACAGGGGTCATATAGGACGAGAGTCGAGAGGAGTGATTCTCAAGCAGATTCTGCAAATTCTTCGCAGCCACCTCACGCACCGTGCACCCTTCAGGTATCATCAGTGTACCGCCTTGAGGCACGCTGATCGATCGAACTCGTTCGCGACGTGCTGCCTCACCACACGGTTTCATCGTATCTGATTCCTAAAAACGCCTATGAATCACCCAGGAAATTGAAACTATTGTAACTGGGAATATCGAAATGGCACAACTGCTTACTTCCGCTCAATTTCATCCCAACATTACAATCATTCAACTCAGCATTACACCATAATCATTCGGCGTCAATACTTTCCAATAAATAAAATGATATCTATATACCTCTTCAAACTGACTTGTAGTTGGCAGTGTACGATCCAAATCGTGCATTTTCGCTTGTTTCAACGGAGGCTGTTGGGCTAATCGCTCATAACCCGTTTGTTCCTAAAAGCACAACATTTGCTGACGGATTTCATTCACCAATGATTACATTACTTTCTTCAGAGGATTTAAATTTACACGTTGAATAGTCTCATAGACTAATTTGGATTGATCACGTTCAAATAATAAAGCGATTTAAGTTGAGAATGAAACGAACGAATTTTAGTGAATGAGTGAGAATTGGAATATGTGCAAAAACAAACCGAAAACGACTGCTGGTGTTGTTGATATTGCAAGTGATCAGTGGGTCGCGGATAAATTGCACGATTCGAGCGAAGCATCGTGTTGTTGCGATAATCATCGCTATATTTACTCTGTTTACTCCTTATTGGAATTCCTTTACGACCTTGTTCTATCGCTTCCAAATCATCTTCAAATCAACTTTTCAAGGATTGAGATTCTTTGTGAAATGCATACATGTGTGCAGGATGTGCACAGTGTACAACTGAAAACGCATTTGCTTTACGGAGATCTTTTCATCCTATTAGCAAATCCTTGGCATTTGCTTTTCCTGACGGATTATAGATGTTGTCTTCTGGCTGGCCTAGCAACAGTGCCTGTGCGACCCTCTACTCTGTGATCCAGCTCTCAGTGTTCGATCATGAATATTATCACCGTTGATAAGGGAACGTTCATAGCGTTCAGTTGGAAATGATCAACTGCTAAATTTTTTTACTTTCAAAAGCTCCAATAGAATCCCTCATTCTCAAAAGAAGAGAAATAATACTATTATCACTATTAATCGTGAGTCTTTTTTTTCAAATACAATGTTAGACATTTGATTATCAGGGACAACGATCAACTCGCCAAACATTACTATGTGAAAAAAGAAACGATAAATCATCAGGAGAAACCATCTCATTTTTGAAAATATTCCTCCTCCATTCGGAGTGACGTTTTGCAACGAATTAGAGCCAAAGAATTGATGAAGATGATGATGAGTTGAACGAAAATTATCGTCAAAAACAAAAAAGAGCATGTACTTCGCAGCAATAACAAGCATCGAACAATTGTTGTCTCACTCATTTCAGTGATCTATTTTGGCGGCAATCGAACGACTGCTGACACTTACTTATCAATAAATCACAAACAACATCAGCCAAAAGCTCAACTCATTTGAAGTTTCGAGGATGCCCTTTTCTTCAGCCGCATTCCATCACAATAACATACAAACACATAATTTTTTATGGCAAACATTTTACTTTGAAGATAGTCAGATCGAATTCACTTCTTTTGAATCAACTCATTGTATAAGATGATTTTGATATGATAACGATAAAACAAATGACAAAAATCTTATGAAATCACTTTTGCCTAATCCCCTATTGTCACGATCGACATTTCGTAATTTTTTTGTAATCGATGATATGTCATTATAAAAATTTGCTGAATACATCAACCATGACAGCTAAAATATTAATAATGATAGGAAAAGATATCAACAATAAATATTCATTACCTGGACATAAAAGTGCTTCTTTAATATTGTTAATATCACGTTCTCGCCATTTTCGTACCTCTTGATTCATTTTTTCGATCTTGGCAGGATTCAAAGACCAAAGGCATGACTTACGACCCTGACCATCAGGCCGATATAACTCGATCTTTTGAAAACATTTATTCAGCGACAAATTATGTCGTACTGAATTCTTCCAACCGGGTGGTGCTGTTCGGAAATACGGGAAATTCTCACTGAAAAGGTTTCGAAATTATTCATCAGCTCCGTCTCAAAAAAATTTCAAACCAAAACCAGTAGTCACAAAACCTGTCAAGTGCATGCATTAAACGGCTTCACAGAATTAAATATATTGCAAATAATCCTGCTTCGACAGGAACTGATACCGCATCAATGAGGTCAAACACGAACCACATGAAATCGTATATTTCAGATACTGTCAACTGTCCATTCTGACTGTTTTTCAGTGCTAACGCCACTAAACACGAATATGAATACGATGGTTTCATCCAACGGCTGTTCCGAGGTGCTGATGTATAAATGTTACTGCTGTTCTTTCGCTGATAAACGACGTTATTCGTGATTCTATTTGACGTTGTCGATGGAATATTTTCACGCATCGATATTGATGAATTATACGCATCGTCGTCTTCTGCTAAATGCTCCTCTTTGGTCATCTGAACAACGAATGAATAACTCGTTTTTCGACTCAGCAAAATTATCAACAAACACAAAGGCAAGTTCACCTCATCATAAATAGATTAATATTTGAGTGGTATGAATCAACTGAGGATAGCAATGAATTTGGAACTTTCATCAGAACTTGATTTTACAATCATAGAATTTGTTTGTAACAAATAGTCTTTTGACATTCTATAATTTTTGATAGCTTTGATTTGCATCAGTCACATACACACTTCTGGTTGCATGATGAGGCAAACGATTTCTACATATATGAGGCAACAAGGGCTATAAGCAGAACTCTGTTGATTTTTAGTGTGATTGAATAATGGCGAGTGAAACAAGTTATAAAGTGTGCACCGGAAATGTTCACTAGACCGAATGAGTCGGAGTTCTAAGTGAAGATCCGAGTGATAATCTTTATAAGATATGGATGAATTCTGAATTTGCTTTGAGGAGAATCAAGTACAACAAGAATCGAATGCAATATCTTCGTTCACGAATCGGAAATGAGAAATTACTTGTGACGGAAATAAATCTTGCTGAATATCTTTAAACTGAGTCACGTCAATTTTGTGCATCCAATTCGTATCGGATGCATCGAACTGATTCAAATCGCTATCGTCTGCGATTAAGTCACCAATATCCTCGCATAAAGGATACGCTTGATCCTCATCTCGATCATCCTCAGCTTTCATAAACGATGTTTTACGATGACTTAGAGCGGTTGGTGAATCTTGATTGTTGTTGTTGGCACTTCAAGCGATCAAAATTATCAACAAAAAAAATATTATCAAAAAATTTCAGTAGTCGCTGGATAAGGAAATTTCGAAATTTGATTCTGAGCATAATTCGATGTTTGTGTTAGTATTTATCGCTATAATACTTTATAGTATTCAGTCCGTCTGATATGGACTTGTTTAGGAAACATTCGGCAGTTTTTGTACGTTATGGTTCTGGCTTAATGAACGCTGATATTAACGATGTCGATATCAATAACAGCAATTATAACAGTAACGCTATCATCATCACTACAGTTACGGTGATAACAAACTGAAGTCGAACCTATTAGCAATATTGCTAGATCCAAAGGTACGGCTCGGCAGAGAAGTGGGTGGCGATAAATGAAACGATTGCTGAACGTTAGTTGATTCAGAATTACTCAACGATCTGCGAGGTGTACTTGTCGTTCCTTTAGAATCAACGTAAACCAATCCAAAATTGCTGCTTCTTATCATTGTTTCACAGTTGCTCAACGCGACTCAATGTCAAGACATTAATATGCAACACTGCAATCATATGCACACCAACCGACTTTGTAACAACGATCTGCAATCAACATTCTAATAACACAAACTGATTATCCACTAAATAAAACAGCCGAATGTGCGTTTGCATATTCTTATAACTTTCGTGAAACTCAATGTTCTTCACATCTTCATATCTATTTAACAATGAGCATTGCTCATATCCATAACTGCGCAGTCATAAATACGAAACATATACAGAGGAAAAATAATATGATAAGAATAAAATAACAATAAAGATAAGAGTAATAACAATATTAGCAATCAACAGATGAGCAGCAGATTGTTACGATTAACGATTGGAATATCAAACGAGATGAACACTCAAAGACTTATTCCGTGGCAATCCAGATCAACAATACCCTAAGAAATCATTCGATTATGTCTACATGGGGCACGTTTTTTGTTGATAGCAATAAGAATGCACACGATGACAATAATGATTGGTGAATAGCTGCATAAAATGAACTACAAAATGTTCTATTACATTCACGATGAGATATGATCAATAGTAAGGGGTAAGATTGATTCGATGACCAGTGATTATTGCATCGCTTGTACATGTAAAATCCAGTTCGATCTCACTGGTGAAATAAATCATTTGGTGACGAATGAAGTGCATATGCAATCCTCATGAACATTCGTAGCTTGAATTTATTAATAAACTGATGAAAATGAAATGTTTTTCAAACAAACTGAATTTTTTAAAGCTAACTGATAACTAATAGACTACGCAAACAGTTAATTGACAAACAGACAGGATAATGATAGCAAATATTCGAAAAAATACAGTATATAAATGGTTTGATTCAAAGTCAAGTCAAATGAACGATGAACTGAGAAGTGCAAGTCTGAAGCAAACGTTTCGAGTAGCTTTCATAAGGGGATAAGCACTTGAGCGATCAGATCTGTGAGCGTTTAAAGTAAGTCCATTGGATGAATCGTTGAAATGAACAATAACAGAAGCTGCTATCTCATTTGTTTATTCGCTTACTTGACAGTTGTCACATCATACATTTAACCAGATTATTTTAGCAATCATACGTATACCTATCCGAAGATCTATCGACGTGGACTAGCAAGCCGATTTGGCCGCGCCGAATAATGCGAGTGGAACGAGAAAAGTATAGGCATAATTTGTGTGATACATATCATATTCGCAATGATCTTTTGGGATATTGAATAAATAAATAACTTATGGTATGAATGACTGCACTGAACGCCTCTGAAGAATTCTCCAGAACTCTGAGAATCGTAACGTCTTCAACAATCCGAAAAACTAAAGTGAAAAGAGGATAACACTAGGCAGCTGGTAATAATCCAGAATATTAGTTTGGATTGTCCCAAGTTGATATGACCAATTTTCAAACGGATTTACCCTCACCTCATTCAAATCAAAGATTTTTTGGCCACACGCAAACTGCTTAAATGAAAGAGAATGAAAAGATATAATGTTTATTATGGCTAAACCAAGGCGGAATCCAAATATGTTTCAACCGGAATTCCGATTGGAACTGTCAGATTTTCCGACACCATTTGATACCAAATTTATTCAGACTGCACATGACATTGGCTTCATAGGCTAGACGGGCTTCGTCACACAGCATTCCGAATCAATATGTTCATTTGCTAGATGAATATCACATGAATTTAATGGTACATCAAGAATGTATGTCCCCAAATCAGTTTTGAGAATATCTTGACAGAAAAATGAACAAACGACACACAAATCTGCAGTAGAAACAGAGAAGAGTTGTAGAATTGATGACATGCAGACATTTGATTTGTGGTGACAAACGATAGTGATTAATTATTGACTTGTATGAGGTAGAGCAAAAGTTAGGAATTATCTTGATGGTGGAGTTTGATGAAATTGAATGTTTCGAAGAGACCGGAGAGAATTCGAACAGACAGATCATTTCCAACGAAAATATTTTGATGAGGTTTGAATGCGGGAGTCAGGATGAAAATAATGGATGAATGATTTCGTCGAATCAAGTAAACGGATGTTTATTTATTCCAATGATCGATCAGAACAAAATGTTCAACTAAAAAACGTGAACAATTTCGTATGAATGATTCATTTCGACGCAAAACGAGCGAATCGTAAAATGTTGTAAAGCGAAACAATTAAAGCAAAAATCAAAAACATCAAACGAAACAATACGTTTATCAGTACGATAATATTCTAAAACTCTTTACGATACAAATCCTCATCACATACAAATCGTTCATATTCACACACTATCCGAAGTGTTGATCTTCACTCAATATTCATGACTGAACAATCAAATTCACGAACAACAAGTAAGTATCATCACTATCAAAGTGGTTCATCATAATCACTACCCGTTATTGCAACCAACTACCACGTATCGCTGTCCTCAATCCGCATTCATTCATTTCAATCGCTCAAGCAAACCTCTACCAAAACTCAGTTATCTAAAAATCACGCATACATGTACACACCTACACATAACTAAACAACACATTAACGTAATTATTATTTCCCACAACCACTACAATTCATTCCGTTCGATTCTATCCTATTTCGGTTGGCTAATGTCGCGTTTTTCAGTACAAACACATGCTGTTATTGATAGTTAGTTGTTGGCTGGGTTATCTGCGTACAGCACGCACAATGTTGATCGTATAACGAATTGATGTTTTCCCGCCAATAATTTTATAATCTCAACTGCAAAAACCTTTCTAACTGCCTGCACGTGCACTCCCAGTGACACTCTTCTATTTCGAATAACCCTCTTCATTCGATGTTTCCATACGCCCTCTTATCTTGCACCTCTTGAAATTAAGCACTGTCATTGCATTTGTGTGCATCTAGAAACCTTGCGATGGGAATTTGGGCATGACGGGGTAAACGGATACGTTAATGTGAACAGGCGATGAACCTGAGAGATTCACAACAGAGACGAGGACGAGAGCAGAGACAGAGGGAGAGGGAGAATCACGGAGCACCGAAATCTGCATTGGTACAGCGAAATAGATGTATGGATGTGTTGTTGTAGATGAGTAGTAGATGGTTTGATTGCATAATAGTACGGTGCGGTGTGCATGGTAAAAGCATGAATAAATAAACAAATACACATGTAACATGTGCATGAATCAACGGATACAATCCAGTGATGTTCAGATGAACAGATCTGTTGGGAAGGTGATAGCTGGATGAATTTATGTATCTATCTTTCACTAAATACATTAATATAATAATTATTGACGTTATCTCTCAATTTTTGTCACCAGCACTCTAATTACAGTCTCAAAGAACGGTTGATATCTGTAGAGATCTGGACAGGCTGACGGTGGAATAAAACCTGATAAAAAGCAAACGAATCAAATAGGAAATGAAATGGATAATGCAGAAGCCATATAAATGAGAATTAACGCTGAGAGATATGCATTTTCGAACAATGATCGCGATAACGAGATTATTTATACACATTATTTTGGTCATTCGAGGTGTAATTATCACCATTATTATTATTTCTGTTTCTCTTCTTATTCATTTCATTCAAATCATTGTTGGCAAGGCTATAATCAGTGCAAATCAAAGAATTGAGTAATGTGGATATTAAAGTGGCCAAATCTTAAACAGGTTTCCGATCAAAAGGCACGAATCGGAGGCAAACTGAAAACAGACTGAAAAGGGCTTAAGAATGGTAATCACAGAAATGGAACTCATATTTCGATGAATCATGTCAATGAGGTGATAGTCATTTGAGAGTTTTTCTTTGCACATAGAAGGTAGCGAGCTAGCAGAAATTTGAAAAAGTAACTCGCTAAAACGCTTTAAAAAACAAAATAGAACAAGTTATCGCTACAAATTTCCATTATATAAAAATATGGCGGAAAACCGCGCAACCGATAGGAGCACTTCCGCCACCAGTATATTAACCAATAGCGTGCTACTGCTCACAAATGAATGATATCATTTACACAATTGCTCGTTTTTAAGTCAATGAAACTTCATGGAAGGGATTCTGTATTGGCCAAAAGGAGAGTCAAATGTGTTTCTGTCAGCGTAATCGTTTATAAGTTATCAGGTGGAATGATTCAGTTGCTCGCAACGGTTCGTTTCACTCAAGATAAAATTACTGAGATTCGCACTGATAATGTTCGAGCACCGAGGAAGTTAATAGCAAGGAACAGATATGTGATAGCAACAGATAAGCTAAGGATTTAAGAGGGTTTTGTTGAACAATGTGACCTAGAAATACACATGCCCATTTCGGTTATATGACCTTGACGAGATCAGTCCGATTCAACCATTATTCATGTAAATCAATGATCGCTATCATTTGCTCTGCTGTATGGCATATCAAGCTTAATTTGGCTGTACCTAACAAGGAAGTATGCAAAATTGCTCAGCAATATATATATATATATATATATATATATATATATATATATATATATATATATATATACTTTTCTGAAAGCTGAGGATCAAGACAACATGTTGTTGCTAAGCAAACTTGAGAATACATGTAGTTTGAAAATGGTACTTATGGTAGCCTTATGGCAAAGGTCCCCATAAATAGGAAATTACCCATTTGGGGTAGTTTTGAGAGCTGAGAATATGAAGCACAGCTTACATAATATACTACTGTTAACATAACGGATGCGATAAATTTCTTGTATCTAAACAGTCGTTTCGTGGTGTGGCAACTCATTCTGCACATATCAATTCTATTGTGACTCAGAACCTAACGAGAATGCAAGGTGAAGGGTCGAATGGAGTGAAGGTTCAGAAGATAAATATGAATGAGAGTGAAACAGTGATACGACTGCAATGAATAAGGAAAATGCCACTACATAATGGGACTGTAATGCAATCAGCAAGGTCGGAAATGAGAGTGATGAGACATCACTGAAATTGGACGTAAAAATTGATGATGGAATGAGAGGTGTGAATAGAGTACAGGAGAATGGCTTCTGATGGTAGAAGCTATTCAGAAGGCACGCACGCTTTTCATACTCCCATTACAGCCGTTGTTCAACTGTAAATCAATGAATCCTACGTCTGATTCCCATACTCTCTCATCAATCTCATTACTAAAATAACTTACTGCATTGTAATTCCACTGTGTGGTGCTAGTTTTCTTATTCACTCTAGCCACATCACTGATTCGCTCTCATTTATGATTCTCCGAAGAATCTGAATTATATCTATTTCTCAACCTTACGCTTTCGGTTCAGTTTGCTTTTCAATGCAAATGAAACCAAAAGATCGATTTGGCAAAATAGAACACCTGAATACTGAATATTCGGTCCCTAGTCGATTGGATCTCTGAAATTTCATTCGAAGCAAAAGAATTTTCATAATTCCGCTGTATTCAGGATGATCTTTACGTTTAGAGATTAAAAATTATGTGTCAATCATGGCTGAACAATTTCACCATCTTGAAATATATTTTTCTGAAACTAGAGAAACTTCTGAAGTAGATTTTCAAAAGAATTCCTGAGTTGCTGAACAAACCTGAGAGTGCAGCTATAATATTAGAAAATGGTACTCTTGAGAACGCTATAATACTGCGGTGACTTATAGGTTCGCCGGTAATTATAATGAATTATCATTATTTTTCTCGTAAAGAGGTGGCATAAAATTGATATAGTAAGAGTTTGCTTTCGAGTCGAATTTCATTTCTGAGAATTGTTCAAGCTCGCTCGATCTACTTTCGGATATTCGGAGCGGCTCAAGTTGTATTCAGCAAGTGCTCAATAATTTTTCTTCGTTTCAGTAATAATATCGACAAGACTCAATCGAAATCACATAAACTCAGCCGGTTTTGCTCAGTGTACAAATATTCATTAATAGAACGATTCAGTCGAAATCTCGTCGTACCTCTGAAATTTTACCCCAAAACTCATTGTATACATACTACAATCATCTTTATCAATTGAACATGTTCAGAAACTGTGCTTTTGCAAAGATTAAAACTGCATTCGAGCTTAGTGTCAGTTTGTCGCAATTAACGAAGTATTTCTCTTTCAATCTCTTGTGATATGATCTAATGATCAAGGATACTGAGTGATATGAATTGTGATATTCATTGTAATTGATCTATATGTTTGATCGATATATAAGCAGCAACTATTTCTAAGCTGAGCGTTTTGTATTAGAAATCATTCCGTGTTATTCTTCATTGTATCGTCTACTAATTGGTTTCAATAAACGACAAGTTCAATTGTGCACCCTAGGACGTAATCGATTCAACAACATTCATCAAATTTCTTTGAAATGGTGATTGAGTGCAATCGTTGTGGTTATTTGTTTATTTGTATTTGTATGAAACAGTCAAGACGTCGTCGACTAGCCACTAATGCAACTCAAGTAAATAAATATTTCGTTGAATGACCATTACCTCCTTCCTCGTATCGTTTCTCTTTCTTCTTTCATCCATTCGAACATAAAAAGTAAATAATACAGTGAGAGCACATTAAAGATTGGTTTGCATAAAGTTTTAAACATTTACTTATTGAATGCCAGTTTCGAAGAATTCACTCAATGCAACAACACACACACTTATTTATGCGGATAAATAAGCTCTATAACACAGACAACATTAATGGTCAGTCTCAGTAAGGTTAGCACAATCAACTAACAACTATGCGTTTTGCTGTGATTCAAACGGCTCACGCAGTTTCAGCACTCTGCATATTAGTGGCCTCGGTAAGTGTGGACTGTTAAGCTATTTGTTTATGTGAATAACCAAAATACTGCCTTTTTTCAAGTCAATTAATTTTTCTAATCGCAGTCAGATTGTTCATTAATATTAAACGTGCAACTTTAAATCTTTCTTGTAAATTGCACACAAATTCAGCTATGAGCAAGAAATTGAATTTCAGAGCAGTACGTTAGAACGTGATCAAAGTGAGCCTTGTGGCGACAGTTGTCAACAAAACGTGCCACCTGCAATTAAACAGTCATACTGTGAGAACTGTGCACCACCATGGTATCACGCAGCCACTAAACAAAAAGCGCCTGTAAAACGTTTACCAACATCTGGATCGTTATCAGCACGGATTGATAAGATGCGACCATGCTCTGAATGTGTGCAACAAATTGGACGAATCTCGAAAAACGGTTCGATTTCTGAGTGTATTTGTGCACAACCACAGCAACAACTTCAGTTAGAGCATCACAGTCCAACCGAACATGAAAAACACCGATCGAATATAAAACCGATTGAGGAACGATGTGCGACTATGTGCAATCCATCTTGTCAGACGCAGTGTCAATCGCTTGTCATTCAACAGACGCACATATCATCAACGGTATCATTATCGCTGAAATGTGCAACGATCTGTGATAATTTATGCTCAGCCATATGTTCACCGAATACTGCACACTTCAGTGTACTCATATCCCATCTGAAACAATCACTTCTTGATAGTATCAAACAAAAGTTGATGGCAGTCATAAGCGATGCACAACGTGAAATCACTCCTCAACGACTCATCCTGAACAGAAGAACGCTCCACCCAGACGAGAAGGAAGAGCTGCGAGAATTGACGGAATGCATATCAGAATGCAATGATAAGTGTATCGACAGGTGTAATGGCTTGTTATCAGCTCTGATAAACAGATGTCAACCTCAGTGCTTGGAACGTTGTGAACGAGTGTGTGCTGTGAACGGCACCGAAAGTGCAAAGCCACGAGACACTCATTCGAGGAATCAACAAGGCAATACGATACGTGCACAAGAAAATAAACCGCTGAAATCAACAACAGTCTCGATGATATTCACGACAACGTTACCAACAACCACAACCACACCAACAACAACTCCATCCACCACCAGCATTACTGCTGCATCGAAACCAACAACATCGAAACCCCGTTCAACTAATTGCAATTATGAATGCCGTCAGTCGAACTGTGAGGAAACACTCGAATGTAGTAACAGCAATCAACAATACGAAACATCTACAGAAGTGAATTAGTTGGCTTTTTTCTCATAGCTTTTTTGTTTTCACTATGAGTTATTTTGACGACTCATTATCACGAGGGTTCCACGAAATTCATTACCAAATTTTGTCATCATTCACATCAGATGTAATATGATCAGTTCTATATTTGAATCACCGAATTTGCCGGTATCACAAGTTTTGATTGTTGAGCAAATCCGCTAGATCTTTTCTGTTTTGCTTGTCCAGTCCTCACTACCATCCAAATTATTTGTCTTTAAAGCAAATCACTTCATCATGTCCCTTTAATTCCCTCCCAAATTCGACCAAATCATTGTAAATTTCAGTTCATTAAAATAGAAATAGAGCCGTCGATAGCACAATCGAATGGATGCATACCTGAATGTACATCGGTGTGTTCGGATAAATGCTCTGAAAGTATATCGACTGATAAATGTGAACCGATTTGTGCCACCTTGTGCGCAACGAACTGCGCTCAGTACCAGAAACAACAACAACAACGACAAACATCCCTATCAGCCTGTCAAAAGCTATTCGGTAATGAATGCAGCTGTCATCAAGGATATAGACGATGTGCTAATGGCATTTTACCGATTTGCTGCCGAAAATAATCAATCAGTACTTCGGCTGAACAATTTGACACTGGCAAAGTGCTATATCTCACCACTGAGAGCGTATATGCAATACTACCATATTTTCTGGGTCATCAGTTCCAGCAATGACTCATAACTATTAGGTATGGCAGAAATTTCTCGGGCAGTTAGACCCAAAACTTCAAAGTTTCATGACTCCGCTCAATTTTAATTAAAAATAAGAACCGTTCACCTCCACACAACGTTGTTTCCACAACGCAATGTTCCGTTATATCAGTTTGGCAGCGTAGCTGCCCGGGAACTTTCTGTCACACCTAATAGAAATTATTGTTATGCTGTTGGCTACTGAACGTAAGTCGAATGATTTAACTGCTAGTTTAGAAACGCTTTCACGAACCATAAAATCAGTTTTAAAATTGGTTGTTTACTGATCGATCGTACGAAAGACATATGTACCATTATAACTCGAAAAGATTCACTAAAGTCATTGAGTCTTAGCACTATTGACTGTAAGGCACTGAATTACGACCCAAACTGTGAATAATCTGCTAACTGTAAATAATCATAAACTTGCAATAATTTCGTTCAACAGGCACGCAATATTCAGTTGATGATACTCGACTACAGTATTCTGTATTGCTTAATTCCTTTCCGTGAATTATCCGCTAATTGTATGTTTTTTGTTATATCGAGCATAAACAATAACTCTTCCCCAAATGAATTTGACACGATCCGTCTATGCATATTGTGCACACCCAATCTTAAAATCTCACAATTTGAAAGTGAATACCTTTGCTATTATACTCACAGAAACACTCATCCATAAGTCAGTACCCATGAAATAAAATTTGAAATTCACTCGACACGTCACCAAAAAAATTTTTTGCCTATGGAAATGCCTAGATACTGCTGACAAGACATTCATTCATATCTGATTGCATAAAGAGATTTTCTGAAGCATTCTTGAACATTTCTAAAGATAAATATACTAAAGGAAAATGCTTCAACAAAACTTATTTACAAATTTATACATAAGTAAACATCCTCGAAACATAATATCACAATACGTAATCAAAAACAACAACAACAGAAATTATTCAATGATAAATTGTAGAATGAAACCAATAATTATAAAGTATCAAAAATAAAACCAGCAATAAAAAGATAATCAGTGATCCACCAAATGAAGATAAGGGAAGAAAGTGGCAATAAAATGTTGAAAAATGACAGCAATAGGGTGCAAAGGCAACACGATGATTTATTTTCTCCTTATTACACGCTAAAGCTGAATAACAACTAAACGTAACGGTACTCGTTAAAAGGATACACATTCTTTCCAGTGCTGCAAACTTCTTGACGGCGAATCAAATTTTGAAGAGCCTACAACTCAGAAATACATCCACAAATAGTGTTTTTCGACATTACCAAACCATTTCCAATTAATTTCGAAGTAACTAACAAGAACCCAACGAAGAAATCATGCCATAATCCAGTAAATTCATGTTCAATTCGAACGAGCAACACAAGAAGATGTGCACAAAGTGGGAAATAATCGGTCATTACAAAGAGAAATAACTACGTACCATTCAAAAACTAGCAATAAAAGCACCCATGAAAACGGATTCTGTGTCTTAGTCGAAAACTAACCACACAATACGGACAAGTCTGAGTGCGGAATTGAAATATTGACGAGGAAAGAGAAAGGCAGTAACGAAAGATTCCACAGTGGCAACTGACCGATGCAGTACACCTCCTGAAGCAATACCTTGATGCAACACAAACTTCAAGTTACAACATTGCTAATTCGGAATATTTTTCAAACAACTGTAAATGCATTTATGAAAAACAAAACGTTTTCTTTTTCAACCGATCATATCGATAACACTAAAATCAGACGACTTAGCAGCAATAACCACTAAACACTCAGATGAAAGTCTGATTTCTTAATAAACAATTTCTCATCCTTACTGGCTCATTTTCGCTTCATAATGCACAAATATTTTTGAAACACAAAAAAACACGATTCATTCCAACATCATGCACACACGAAAATGATTACCGAAAACTGTTATCTGTTACTGACAAGACCCTGAAATCACGGTTAATATCGTATTTTCGTTAAAAGTTGTTATATTGTACCAAAATGATGATGAGAGTTGAACAAACGAAACAAACCGTTTAAGAAATGATATTTCGTTTTCGAAGTTCTGCTCTAGCTTCATCAATTTCTTTCCTGAGTTCGTCACGCGCTAGATAACAATCGTTGAATGTTGCCACACCATACAGAACATTGCACACTCCATATATCTGCAAATTTTAAACTTAAACTTCAAGACGATAGCTGTTTCAATATTCATCGATATAGCCAATCGTTGCTTTGCTGAGTCATATGATCAGGACACCTAATCTCTTCTGTGGATGAAGGGAACAGCATCCATCACAGTGTAAACTATATTCTTGGATGAATGCAGTTTTGATGTATCAGGAGATGATTTACTTTAAGGTAATCCTGCTCTTGACAATCTCGTTACAAACCGAACAGTTGCTAACTAGAGAAATTGTTCTGAGTCCAACTGTTAAAATGAGCAAATCAGTAAGAGGAAAGCTGAATGAATATTGGTCATACCCCAAGCATCACGATCGCATAGACTGGCATCTGAAAAGCAAAAAATTATAACACTTATCTTGCACAAAGAAGCACTGCATGCAAATTTGCCCGTTCATTATAAACATTAATTCCTGAGTTCGTTTGCAAAAAAAGAATGATTGTGAAACTGATGAAGTGAGATGACAAGAATTTTTGAGATTGAAGGATGAAACGAGGTGAAGAAGAATGACAAGAGAACCCACGTAGAGGATGATATCGTAATTATTGATTGTGAAGTCGTGTGTACCTGGAAGCCAATCACGCAATAAAGCAATCCACAGGAACACAAATGGGAGTATATGCAAAAGATACGAAACCGCTTGAGAGGCCATTCCAAGCAATTTCTATTCTGAAAACTTAGCCATTCTAAATTCGAAATATTATCGCGTTGGTGACTTATTCTCAGTCGAATCAATAAACGAAAACACAAAGCTTAAACACTTCATTCACACACCAATAAGCCTGCTTTACCTTGCAACCACTGTAGCTACAACGAGTAAACTACACATATCAAAGTGTTGCGAATGCGTTCTGAGAAAAACTCTCTAACCCAAGCACTCTCTCACGTTTTCACATGACCATACTCATGCACATGCACAATACGATTTTAACTATAATCATTCGAGAGCGTCGCGTGTCATTCTTTTCGTTTTTTTCTGCACGATTAGTCCTCTTCTTATCAAATCGTTTCCGTCCCAACTTCTAGCCTTAAGATTAGATTGAACTTACCTAACCTAAAGCTCATTTCACTCCCACTTCGCTCACTGAAATCTGTTCGTAATATGTGCCCATCCGCCCTAAAAATCCCCAAACCGATTTAAAGGCTAAAATCTCGTTCTTGAACTCTCCTTGGCGTTGAATGAATTGAAATGAGGGATATTTTCAACCTCTCTCGGCGGTTTTTTGATGGGACATATTACGGAAAAATCTCTTCTCCAATCCGCTCACGGGGATATCAGTGAAGCTGCTCATGGTTGAAGGGTTAAACTGAAAGGTACGCAAGTTGGCCGGTTGAGATGGTCATTACATTACGATTCGCCGTTATAGGAGGAATGCAGCACACCCTCTCATATTCGAATCTCCTCCTATGATGAGGGTCTGCGTCTCATTAAGAAGTTCCCGGCAAACGAGATTAGAGTTAATCAAGACAAAATCAGTTATTTATCTGATCTTATTCGAAGATCTGAGATGCAGACCATTGTATCTCCCCGAGCAGAGTAAGGAAAGTCCATCCTCGCTTACTTTATATACGCGTATGCGTATATAAAGTAAGCGAGGATGGACTCTGAAACATAAAACATGGATGAATACTTCGACATATAAAAATTTACTTTGATGGAAAAAATGAAAATTTATCTCACATCTCCAAGAGGTGCGAGCTTCTCAGGCTGAAAAACCACTGAGTTAGATAAAGGATTATAGCTGATGGAATATATCATATGGCAATGAAAGCATGTGTTGTAATTTAATCATGAGACGAACAAAGAATTGACATGAAATGGACAATGATCATAGTGAAATTGAGAACATTAATAATAACAATAATGATAATTAATAGCTACAGGAGTACCCATCAATAGCCATATAGATCAAATATCGCATAAATATATGTCATCTGCACAATTATAAGATGAATAAAACAACCTAGCAAATACAACATATATCAACAATAATATCTAAATTAAGACAGTGTTAATGAACTAAATGATAACCACATCTATAGTTAGCTGCCATTTTCTGGGTACAGCACTATTTACTTTTGATAACATTTCTACGTATTCCTTTATGGATGATTTAATGATAATTATTATATATGTTCGATGGCTAGAAATGCTTCAAAATTGTGTTTCATTTAATTATTTTGTTTTTCAAATGTTTTTTGCAGTTTATTTTTCTTTTTGTAGTTTACTTCCTATGTATTCCTTTACAAACGTTCAAATACTTTTAGCCGTTTCCCATTCTCTTCGTACACTTTCTTTTGTAGAATTTTCTTTTTCTTTACATCTTTACGGATGCTTTGAGGGCAATTCGACTGTAGTATTTGATCCCTTTACTATGCAAAATATTGTTTCTTTCGATTACTGAATTTTGTTTCTCATTTATTACTTTTCCCTTGTTTGTACCTTTTCATCTTAATAGCACATGGACTACAATTTCAACAACAGAAATCGACAACTAAAACCTAACTGGAGATCCAACACGAAAGTTGGCTGCCATTGACTACGAATTTGAGACCAAAATATGGTTGAGATCAAAAAATTTGGGACCAATATTTCGTGGAAGAATACGAAAAATATCAAACGGTATAAACCCTTAATGGGCTAATGCTTACGTTAATTATACCGTCGAAGTCACTGCATAAATATTACAAAATTTCACTACTCACTGTTTTCTCAGTGAAACTAAGTGCCCCAAAATTTCATACTGAAAACTGTGAATATTTTCGGATACCTTAATCAACCCCAAAGGCCGGAGAGGAGTCATAGGGCGAGTAGCATGCCAGCTCTTCAACTGGGGTTATAATTAAGCAGTGACAACATTTAATATGATTAAGAAACGGTGAACACCGGATTTTACTGCTAAGTGATGGTCAGCGGTGGCAGCTTGATAGGATGGACATCGAAGACTCATAAGCAACCATCGAACAAATATAAGAAGGATCGCATCAACAAGTTCTCAACATGGATTCAATAATTCGAAAAAAAGCAAAAAAGAGAAAACAGATAATCAAAACTAAAAAATTAAAAAATTAAAAAAAAAGAAAAATAAAAAAATATTATGAAACAAATAAATGAGAAAAATGCAAAAATGCAAAAAGCGAAAGAATTTACTTTAACATCATTATTTATGTAATACCTGTATAATGTTCTCTTGTGTAATTCTGTGCATATTACAAATTCGTCTGATGCCCTACTTGAACTGTATCCCTTTCATCTATTAATCTTACATGATTATGAATTATTTAATTGTTAGCATTCTGTCACACTCTAGCTACTTCTCGTTACTTATACTGTATCTTAATGTGGAGATACTTCATGGTATTTTATTGAAGAGCACTAAATGTACTGAAAAAAATGGCAGTACAAGTTACTGTGGAAGTATCAATTAAAAGAAAATAATTCATTAATAAAGTCGTGAATATGACAATTTGAGACAAGTCAGGTTATGACATTGACCCACTTAAAGAGTTTCGAAAAATTAAAACTGCATGAAACGACGGACTAAAATAGATTGCAATGCATAACAAACGTAAAATTCAATTGAAAAAATCCGACATTAATGTAAAAATTGAGAACAGAAATGCAAAAAAGTGGCCAAGCGGGGTTGGTAAAAGAAGCCAAACTGCACTTTTGAAGCGACGCGGTCAGGTAGAGCACAGAGAAAAAGAGATCCAATAGGGCGAATTAATTCATCGATGAGGCACAGGAATTTGACGTATTTCAAGGCTACACCTGACCTGAATGTGTACATGAGGTGTCATTGGGAAGAGAAATAAATTTTCCACGTTCAGACAAAGACTGGCTACAAGAATTGGCTCATTTATGGAGCAGTAAAAGTTTAACCACGGAAGTTTCAATCAAATAAAAGTGATGTGATCAATTGAAGTGGAAAAAGTGCTGGAACAGAGATTTGATCGGTCAATGCCAAGTAGTCCATTGAAAAGAGAATTGAATTCTCTTCAAGCACAGAAGGTTTCAGGAAAATTCATCATTTAGTATTCGAAATTGTAACTTAAAAAGAACCTTCATGAGGAGAAATAATGCCTTTGCAAGCGATTGAAATGGAAAAAGTGCTGGAACAGAGATTTGATCGGTCAATGCCAAGTAATTCATTGGAAAGAGAATTGAATTCTCTACAAGCACAGAAGGTTTCAGGAAAATTCATCATTTAGTATTCGAGATTGTAACTTAAAAAGAACCTTCATGAGGAGAAATAATGCCTTTGCAAGCGATTGAAATGGAAAAAGTGCTGGAACAGAAATTTGACCGGTCAATGCCAAGTACTTCATTGGAAAGAGAATTGAAATCTCTACAAGCACAGAAGGTTTCAGGAAAATTCATCATTTAGTATTCGAAATTGTAACTTAAAAAGAACCTTCATGAGGAGAAATAATGCCTTTGCAAGCGATTGAAATGGAAAAAGTGCTGGAACAGAGATTTGATCGGTCAATGCCAAGTAATTCATTGGAAAGAGAATTGAATTCTCTACAAGCTCAGAAGGTTTCAGGAAAATTCATCATTTAGTATTCGAGATTGTAACTTAAAAAGAACCTTCATGAGGAGAAATAATGCCTTTGCAAGCGATTGAAATGGAAAAAGTGTCGGAATAGAGATCAATAAAAGCGAATGTTACAAGAGAGAATCGCACAGTACAAGCGCTTTCTATAAATCAGACATGAGCAGCAAAGGTACTCGTTTCATCTGAAGCTTTCAGATCGATTGCATACTGCATTATGGGCAGTGAAGAACACCATGAACGAATCCGATCGGTTTTGACGGCATTCATAACGAGGATGAAGGATGAAAGATGGATTGGTTTGTTTCTAGGTTTCCAAATTCACAGCCCAGTTATATCAAGGAAACATTCAACAAATACAAATATCCTAACGCACCCACTAAGGAAGATAAACATTCACAGATTCTAGTTGCTCCTTTGAAGCCGCAAAAGTACATTTCAGGTGTATTCATGAGCTTAGCAACATACAGTGGCATTGACGATATGCTGCAATGTAAGCGCAGTCTTGCGTCGCATGCTATGGATAGAAGGCGATGGGGAGATGATGTTGACCTTCTTGCCGCTGCACTTCGCTTCAATATCA
>JAPYMA010000829.1:0-16970 GCA_035041965.1 Anisakis pegreffii | reverse complement strand
CCCAACAAGATATATATTTTTGTGAATGCAGAGATTCCGCCCCATCGAATGGTATACAAATTTGAATATGTTTCCGGGCAAACTTGAGAAGACAGTAGGCTTGAATGTACCCATATTTCTATAGTAACGAATTGATCTATAGCGATCAAATGCATATCAATGAGCACCTCAGCGCCAGTTGAGATAGCTTTGATAAAACAGCTATATCTCCTCAACTAAGCAAAATCGCCCAACAAGATATATATTTTTCTGAAAGCAGAGACTCCGCCCAATCGAATAATGTACAAATTTGAATATGTTTCCGGGCAAAGCTGAGAAGACAGAAGGCTTGAATGTACCCATATTTGCAGCATCAGGAAAATGTGCCAACCCCTATTGCATCAGAAAAATAGCCATATCTTCTCGCAGGGGCAAAATTTAACTACATTCTCTTCACCTCTCGAAAGCAGAGGTTCTCTCTAATCGAACGACATACAAAATTGGATACGTTTCCGGGCAAACTTGAGAAGACAGTGGGCTTGAATGTACCCATATTTCAATATTAACGAAGTGATCTATAGTGAAGAAATGCATATCAATGAGCACCTCAGCGCCAGTTGAGATAGCTTTGATAAAATAGCTGTATCTCCTCAACTAAGCAAAATCGCCCCACAAGATATATATTTTTCTGAAAGCAGAGATTCCGCCCAATCGAACGATATACAAATTTGGATTTGTTTCCGGGCAAACTTGAGAAGACAGTAGGCTTGAATGTACCCATATTTCCATAGTAACGAATTGATCTATAGCGATCAAATGCATATCAATGAGCACCTCAGCGCCAGTTGAGATAGCTTTGATAAAATAGCTGTATCTCCTCAACTAAGCAAAATCGCCCAACAAGATATATATTTTTCTGAAAGCAGAGATTCCGCCCAATCGAACGGTATACAAATTTGAATATGTTTCCGGGCAAACTTGAGAAGACGGTAGGCTTGAATATACCCACATTTCTATACTAACGAAGTGATCTATAGTGATGAAATGCATATCAATGAGCACCTCAGCGCCAGGTGAGATAGCTTCGATAAAATAGCTATATCTCCTCAACTGAGCAAAATCGCCCAACAAGATATATATTTTTCTGAAAGCAGAGATTCCGCCCAATCGAATGATATACAAATTTGGATATGTTTCCGGGCAAACTTGAGAAGACAGTAGGCTTGAATGTACCCATATTTCTATAGTAACGAATTGATCTATAGCGATCAAATGCATATCAATGAGCACCTCAGCGCCAGGTGAGATAGCTTTGATAAAATAGCTATATCTCCTCAACTAAGCAAAATCGCCCAACAATATATATATTTTTCTGAAAGCAGAGATTCCGCCCAATCGAACGATATACAAATTTGGATATGTTTCCGGGCAAACTTGAGAAGACAGAAGGCTTGAATGTACCCATATTTGCAGCATCAGGAAAATGTGCCAACCCCTATTGCATCAGAAAAATAGCCATATCTTCTCGCAGGGAAAAATTTAACTACATTCTCTTCACCACTCGAAAGCAGAGGTTCTCTCTAATCGAACGACGTACAAAATTGGATACGTTTCCGGGCAAACTTGAGAAGACAGTAGGCTTGAATGTACCCATATTTCAATATTAACGAAGTGATCTATAGTGATGAAATGCATATCAATGAGCACCTCAGCGCCAGGTGAGATAGCTTTGATAAAATTGCTATATCTCCTCAACTAAGCAAAACCGCCCAACAAGATATATATTTTTCTGAAAGCAGAGATTCCGCCCAATCGAATGATATACAAATTTGAATATGTTTCTGGGCAAACTTGAGAAGACAGTACGCTTGAATATACCCATATTTCTGTACTAACGAAGTGATCTATCGTGATGAAATGCATATCAATGAGCACCTCAGCGCCAGTTGACATAGCTTTGATAAAATAGCTGTATCTCCTCAACTAAGCAAAATCGCCCCACAAGATATATATTTTTCTGAAAGCAGAGATTCCGCCGAATCGAATGATATACAAATTTGGATATGTTTCCGGGCAAACTTTAGAAGACAGTAGGCTTGAATGTACCCATATTTCAATATTAACGAAGTGATCTATAGTGATGAAATGCATATCAATGAGCACCTCAGCGCCAGGTGAGATAGCTTTCATAAAATAGCTATATTTCCTCAATTAAGCAAAATCGCCCAACAATATATATATTTTTCTGAAAGCAGAGATTCCGCCCAATCGAATGATATACAAATTTGGATATGTTTCCGGGCAAACTTGAGAAGACAGTAGGCTTGAATATACCCATATTTCTGTACTAACGAAGTGATCTATCGTGATGAAATGCATATCAATGAGCACCTCAGCGCCAGTTGACATAGCTTTGATAAAATAGCTGTATCTCCTCAACTAAGCAAAATCGCCCCACAAGATATATATTTTTCTGAAAGCAGAGATTCCGCCCAATCGAATGATATACAAATTTGGATATGTTTCCGGGCAAACTTTAGAAGATCAGCAAGCCAACGCAACCACATTTAAGATTAATAAATGATTCATAAAGTATGGTTCCACCACTATCTCAGCGCCATAAGAGCATGGTTTTGAGAAAATATCGCCTCCTCACACCACGCACCACATAATAATCGATATCACATTTTTCAGCTGAACCGCCCAACCAAATACGCAAACCGTGGATGTCGCCTGGCAAACTGGTTGAAACAATGGTTGTACCTATATTTGCATCAGGAAAATGTGCCAACAGCATAACTGAACGAATATTATCAAGCTGAACGAATACATCCTCCAACGAAATGACGTTATTATCTCCGCCCCGCCCCCCCCCGCCCCTCCGCCAGATCCTCCACTGAACGAACGCGTCCGCTCCGAACGCAGCAGCCTCCATCCGGAACTTTATTTCGATTTCATGTATTGCTGTATTGATAAGAAGAAGAAATGATGTTATGTGTTCTTCGATTGTCCACCATTCTTTTATGTTTTATAGAAGCAAACTATGGGATCGGTCTTGCACCTGGTCTCTATTGTGGTTTAGAGAATTGTTATGATGGTTAGTTGATATTTTGCATTGTTCATCTTTAGCTCAACGTTCGAATGAAATGATTTCATTTGTAATTGAAGTGAATGAAATGCATTATTGTTTGTAGTGCATGATGATTATTTCAGTGCTTGGCATCGATCGCAATAACTTTCAGAAGGTTTGTATGACTAATTTTCGTTTACTGTTTCTCTTTTCATGCGTTTATTCTTCCAATATTATCAACTTATAATCCAGAAAAATTTTACGAAGATGTGTGTTTCAGAGCGAAGTTTCTAAGATTTATCGACGTTTGGCTAAACGCTATCATCCAGATCGAGTGGCTGATCATGTTTGTTGTTTTTCATATGGTTATTAAAAGTACTGATATTTGTGTTGTTTTTGTTATTATCACGTAAAATAATACTTGAATTGACGTGTTTTTAATCATTCAATCAATTTCAGTCGAAAAAAGCAGAAGCTGAGCAAAAGTTTCGTTTGATTGCAAGTGCGTATGAAACGTTGCGCGATGATGATACACGCATGGATTATGATTATTATTTGGATCATCCTGAACAACGTGCTTATAATTATTACCAATACTACAGACGTCGAGTTGCGCCGAAAGTTGACGTTCGCATTGTTGTCATTGTTACAGTCACTCTGATATCTGCATTCCAGGTTAGTATTATTATTCGTTTATTCAAAATTGTAGTGACTGACAGTTTGTTCTTTTCTGTCTAAGAATTTGTGAACAGTTATGTTTGTTTGGATCATCAGTTTATCAGAGAAGGATGGAAAGGGTGATGTCAGAGTTAATATAAGGGATTATAGAACTAATAGTTGGCTGAGGAGTTTCACGAAAGTTAACAATTCCATTAAAAGTTTGAAGGAAAGGAAGTTTGATTAGGCGAAAAAGATGACAATAAAGGTAGAGGAAGATTGAGTGAAAAGAATTACGGAAGTGTAACCGAGGTTTTGGGAAAGAAATAGGAGAAGATTCGGGATAAGATGGAGAGGTCCGATCCGCAAACTGACCGGTCAAAATTGGATGCAGAAAGTGGTACCTGCAATAATACTCTTATGAATAAATAATGTAAATATTTGTTTCCAGCATATAATGCAAATTTTAGTATCTGAGTGCAAAACATAAGTACCACGAGGCGTTAGATTTCGCAATAAAACAAGAAAAATATCGTAATGGTGCCAGAGAGATTGCCATTCAGCGAGGTTTGATTGCTGAGCCTGATCAGATGGGACGCAAAGAAAAAAAACTTAAACGGGAGAATGCCGAAATGATTATTCGACAAATTATTGCCGAAAACATGGACATCAGGTGATTCAAGATTAAGTTTCATTAAAACCATTGATGTGCTGGTGTAACTGACATGATGAATACGTTCTGAATTTTCAGAGGTGGATATAAAAAGCCATCAGTTTACGATACATTGTTGTGGGCCATTATCTCATTCCCTTATATTCTGTTCAGGTATTACCTTTACTGCGTTATTCTGGATGTCCAATATTACAGTACTATTATTTTTGATATTACTGTTATCATAACGTATTCGTCATCAATTTAGATATATTATATGGTATTTTACGTGGATTTACAAGTACTATATTCGAAATGAAGAATATGACAACGAGGCAAAGTTATACCTGATTCGCAAAAATATGCATCTTTCTGAATCACAATTTTCAGTACGTTCCTCTTGATTCTTTCTCTTTCCCGCTTCTCTACAATGATCACTGTTGTCGATATAATTAAAAAGTAGTTTTTCAGTGTTTAAGTGAAGCAGAACAGACGAGTTTTATTGAATTGGAATTATGGAAGAAGACTGTTTATAAGAAATGGAAACAAGCGAAAGATGATGAAGAAAAGGAACGTCTGGCAAATTCGGGTCGTTATAAACGTTATCGAAGATTCATGAGAAACCAAGCGGGCAACACGATTACTTTCTTGGATGAATGAAAACAAAAACTCATTTCTATACCTACAAATATGGACGTGTTGATGAATTGATTGATTTATTAACTGCTCACATGTGAACTTGCTTTTCATATTCTATTGCGACGGGTGTATGATCAGCCAAAGAAAGTATGAACGGTGAGGTGTGACCTTTTAATGTCGAAACTGATATTTTGATAATTAGCACGTTGTGACAAACATTTTATGATGAACTGTTTATTTATTGACCGATTTGTCAACGAAGTGAACAAACAACAACAATAACAAAATAAAACATAGAAACAGTCGCGAATGAAAGAATGATGATACGACCACCAGAGCAATTAAATTAATAGTATCGCAATGAAATGAAATTTATTTGTGATAATGTTTGTGTGTATAAAATGAGATGATTCTTCTGATTATTCCTTGTTGGAAATGAAAAGATGAAAAAATATAGATGAATGAAAATAACAAATGAGTGTGACGACGACGATTTGTTGTTGTGGTGGTGGCATGTTAATTGAGTAATGAAGCGAACGGAAAGGGTAACTGCACTGGCGTAGAGTTGCTGGATGAATGTGAAACGAATGAATGGTTTACAGTTGTATCAGAAAGCTTGATCGCTTGATGCTTTCAAATGGCATTTGACTGAGTGACACGTCGACGTGTTGCTTTTCGTATTAACAAGAAGCGAGATGCCCAAAAGATAGCTGAAAGGTGACAGTTCTCCAGTTATCGACATCACTTCAATTAATCACTCAATCGAACCGAGCAATCAGTCTAACCAGTGATCCGTGCTTAAGTTTCATTTAAATAGTTTGAAAAACATCTTTCTCGGTAAAATAAAAACGAAAACAAACCAAACCGATGAGCGATACACATGTTTCGTGGTGTTACATAGACATGTATTATATCATATCAATGAATGGTGAAGATGAAAAGAATTAAATAATGAAATGTTGACGATTCATTATTGTTGTTGCCGTCCTTATGAGCGGCAAATTCATACATTAACAACCACACAGATTATGCCTACTAACTCAGTATCACATTGTTAATTCATAGTGCTTCGCTTACCTTTCAATCCTTATTTATTATTACTCACTGACTGCCAATCGAGCTGCTGCAGCTGAGTTCGTTTCATTTTATGAATAGAGCAGCCTACCTTTGCGCAATGGCCTACCTTTTCTTGCAGTTGTTTGTACAACACAACACTTGCGCTTGTTGAGATGGATGGATGCCCTTTGGCCTGATTTAGTGCCCTTTCTGTGATCGCTTTCGTTTCAGATAGACAGATCAAGTTTTTGAAGAAAGACAAATTAGAAAAGAACCTCATCTGTTCAACACCTTCTCATCACCTCACTTCTAGTGATGATCATTTTAAAATTATTCATCTTCAAACCGTTCATCCATCCAAATATCGCTTTTGTATCACTAATTCAGCTCCTCTCAACTTACATCGGCTTAACCTAACTTAATTAATGAGTAGCTCGCTGACCTGTGTGCTGTTTGTAGTATGCGCATTGATAATTGATATACATATATACAAATAAACAAATTCGTTTATTTACATAATGGTATGTGTAGGTATAGGGTGGCATGAGGAGAGTGATCAGAACTGTGATCGGAAACTGCCATAATCATCAATGAAATCAAGCTAAAAAGTGACATTTAAAAGATCTAAATTTGTTCCATACCACTTACCTTTAAAGTAATTCCATTCCCTCCGCAGCAACAACACGGCAGTGCAGCACGAATATGACATTTGCAACGAATCAAATAAGATTCATCTGAAGGAGGCGATAGAAACTGTTCAGACGAATGGTTACTAACAGCAACAGTTATAGAGAATAATAACAACAACAACGACAATAACAGTAGTAGTAGTAGGATAATCGTAATCCGTTTTGCTTCTGTTACCATTACATCACTCCCTTCAACAGTGCCAATCGTTCTTCCTGAAAAGTAATCAGTGCACTGGCTGCGACGAACATTTGAATGGAATGAGATGTGTGAGTAGTTTCAACTTACCATTGAAATTGTATCATCAATATGCATCAGCTGTGTCTTGGAACCAAGTTTATGAACGATTGTGGTTGTTGTTGTTGTTGCTGGGTTGGTGAGCGCAACAGCGCTTGGCGAATCTAACGGTGCTTTTTGTTCGGTTATATGAGCACTTTTCGATGTTGCATCCGTCCCATTGTTACTATATGCTGGAAAGGCGACCGGTACTGCTGCTGTTGCTGTGGGCTGTGGTGTGGCTGAGACGGCTGATGTACTAGGGGGAGGAGGATTCGGAATGTGATTTGATGGTGGCGGTGGTTTAGGTGTTAAACTGGGTCGTGCCCCAACGACTGGAGGCATAGGAACACTGAAATGAAGTTAGTTAGTTCGATGGTAATCAGCCTTGTATAAAGAAGAGCTTGAATGAATTCAACAATAGATTCATCCGCTCACCCTGAAATGGTGGTTGCAGTAACAGCATTTGATGTAGGTGCTGCCATCATCGGGACGGGCGGTAACATTCGAGGGGGCAGATGTGAGCCAGGCATAAATGGTGGCATAAACGGCGGTACTACTGCACCTGGTGGTGGCAGTGGGGGAAATCCAGGCATCATTGGCGGCATTCCTGAAAATTTAATGGTGGATGCTTCCTTGAAAAGTTGGTGATAATGATTCTGCTGTCTATGGCACCGAAGTCATTCAATTCTAGAGAAAAACCTGGTGGAAGCATTGGGAAAGCAGTAAGCGGCGGTTGAAGTGGACTTGGTATTGATGCAGTTGTCATAGGTTTCGAAACTTTTGCCAGCGTTTCGTCTGAAATAAAAATGAATAACTGTCAAGTAAATTTGCAATCTGATACATTGAACGTGTAATTTACTACCTGAAGTACCATCATCGGGTATGCCCTCCATACCATATACTTCAATCTCGACAGAATCTTTGCCTGGTAACGCTGCCGGTATTTTGTCGATAGTTTCCTTGTGAACCTTTAAAAACAAAACCCAATATCATTTCAAAATACATTCCTAAAGGATCTGATCTATTCAACTGATCAATTAACTAACCTGCATGCAATGTATAGCTAGACCGGGTCCTGTGAAAAGTTTCTTATGACATATATGACACTTGAAGTGTTTTGCTTTTTGATGTTGGATGAGTATTTTTTCATCTTCGAATTCACGATTACAATACCTGAAGTAAGACTACTTTACGGCACTGCCATCATCAAGCCGTGCTTGAACAAAACCAATATTTAACTTCGTCAATAATGATCTGAATACCAACCAACACCATGGTTTAATTGCTCTTTTCTTCTTTCGACCCATTCTGCAATACTAACAAAGAGGAGATCGATCCGCGTCTAGAGTGATCGGTGGCACTTATGAATATAACGCGTTATTTACCAACTGAAAAATCAACTTGCGGTTAAATGTTTTAATATGGTCACCACATGTGAATTTTAATTAAAGCATCCAATTTCCTATACTCACAAATTACACGCAAAAAAACACTTCAACTTAGGTTAGCACCAAAAATTACGTAAACTACTAAAAAGCAAGAGAATCTTTGCGAGCGTACACAAACAACAAAGAATAACAAGATGTTGAAAAATCGTTTCTTTAGTTCGCAAAACGTATGAGTGATTGTGGGTGCATTTTACAGATTTATTCGCATTTTATTCATTTTATCCTGCTAAATCCGCCGAAAATTCACCTGCAATCTATAAAAAATTGACTGCCAGCATGAAGCTCACCCAACCCACAAAATTCCTTCGCGATACAAAACTCATAAAATTTGCTGAACGAGTGATTGCTGAACGAACAGTATCACACACATACGTTCGCACGCATTGTAAACGTAGGCACAGCTTCAGCCTCGGCCTAAGCGTGACCTAAGCCTCACCCAAGCGTAACATCAGCTTCATCTAAGCATAGCCCCAGCCTTCAAACGCCCAGCGATTCCCCCCCCCCTTTCCCAAAGTAAACAAGTGCCCGAAATTTTACAGTCGGGGACTCTGAAAGTGCGGTCGGCTCAAAAATTGTCGGAAACGAGATCTCCGAAATTCTTCGATCCCACATCACACTGGCTGATCAATGACTGATAGATTTCATCATTACATCAATAAGAAATGTCGCAACATCTTATAAATTTTAATATTAATCGAACTACACACTGGTCTAGAAATTTAAATGGGGATAATTTAAAATGTGGTAAAATATAATGTGATGTGCAGTGGTGGGCAATAGCGCGCTATTCGCCATTCCGTTACCAGCGGAATGGCGAATAGCGAGTTACTAGCGCTCTTTCGTTACTACTTTTTTTGGTACTGTGATAATGCGGTACTTTTTCCATATAGTGGACATATGTGGCGATAAATTCCGTTACAATGATTTTAGCGGCCTCAAGTAGCGATAACCTGCGCTATAGAAAATATGTTTTCATTCTTTAACGCTTCAGCGAACTACTTTTCTCAAGTTTCCACCAATTCGCTGTTTTTGTCTGCGATGGAACGCTCATTTTTGGCAGCATTAAGATATTTAATGCACATGTTTGCGTTGGGAACACGACAATTGACCGAGCGACATCTGCCAACACGATGTTTCGCCAAAAAAGTCGGTCACACAAACTTCGTTCGCGAACGCTTAGGCTTACGCTGAGGCTACGCTTACGTTGAACCTAGACGAAGTTTGTGTGACCGACTTTTTTTGGCGAAACATCGTGTTGGCAGATGTCGCTTGGTCAATTGTCGTAGACCCGTTTGCGTTTAGCACTGACAAGTGCTCAGTTCAGACTTATCGTAATCCTACTCTAAACGGGTCGAAGCTGAATATTCAGTCATACCTCAAATACTTGATATAAGTGCACCAGCAGCATTCCCGTCTAAGCTCTCTAAATTATGTGGTTTTGAATAAGTTACGTGACTCTGTAATGATGTTTTCTTCACTTTTGTTCTCGCTAGGAAAAGATATGAATGATATTTATCCGCACATTAATTTATACAGTAGAGTTTGTTGCAAATGATTACAATATGGCGAATATAGTGACTGTCGAAAATATTGGAACTGTTGTAGTGGAAATGTTGTGGCGAAAAATATTGATAGTGAGTGGAAAATATTGTGTGTAGTGTCGAAACGTTCGATGGATGGGCGAATGAATTTATAAGTGAAAAATATGAGCAGTTTGAGTTGCGATAGTTAAAGTGATAATGATATTGATAACAATGGTCGAAATATCGCTGATGAACAAAATGACGACGGGACAATGATAACGACAATAACACTGACCCGTGTTGCCGAAAAGGAACTGATAAATTGAGATGTGGATAAAACGAAGGGTTTGATCAAGAATTGAGATGTGCTGAATCAAGAATTGAGATGTCGAAAGGGAGAGCTATTCCACGAACGAACACGATTAGGGTTAACAGCAACAGTAACTTATGATAAATTTAGTCAAGCATTTGAGCCATACACTTGAATGTATCAAACCTATATTTCTATAGAAATGTATAATATCTGTTGATCTATAGTGATCAAATGCATATCAATCAGCACTTCAGCGCTAGTAGAGATAGCTTTAATAAAATAGTTATAGCTCCTCCACTTAGCAGAATCGCCCAAAAATATATATATATATATATATATTTTATAATGCAGAGGTTCTGCTCGATCGATTGGTGTGAAGACGTTGACATGTTACTGGTCAAAGCTCAGAGTACGGTAGGTTTGAATGAGCTAACCCCTATAGCATCAGGAAAATAGCTGTATCTCCTCGCGGAGGCAGAATTTCTCGGCAAAATTTTCGTTTCTAAAAAGCCGAAACTCTGCTGAATCGAATGATGCACGAACAGCACTATATTACTGTGCAAACTTGAGAAGACGGTAGGCTCGAATGTATCAGACTTATATTTCTATAGAAATGTATAATATCTATTGATCTATAGTGATCAAAGGCATATAAATGAGCACCTAAACGCTAGTACAGACAGATTTAATAAAATAGCTGGAGCTCCTCAACTAATGTAAGCAAAATCGCCTAACAAAATTTATATCGTGTGCAAAAATGAGTCTGAAGGAAGGTGCTACTCTGGAAGGTCATTAATTAAAATGAGAAAGAGAAAGGGTCCCAGAACAGTACCCTGAGGACCACCACCGCTAATGTATTCTGACGAAACTTAATAAATCACCAACTTGGAATGATTAGAAACGATTCCTAAGAAGTTTCGGATCCCATTGCAGATAGAACCTCGTATGTGACATGTTTGTAATTTTAGGGATAATTTAAGTATGGATGCTCAATAAAACGCTTTTTTGAACTCAAAATATATGGTGGTCTTTTTCTAATTGTAAGCTTGATCTTCTTATTTTTATTTCTCGCCTTGTATGAATGAGATAACCAATTTTAGTAGGATCGAAGTAGAACCGCAATGCTTGATCTTGTACTGGGAATGTCATAATGGAAATGAGAAAACAGCTTATTAATTGGAATATAGTTTCTCTATTTAGCTGTAGTTATTTATTCAATAACATGAGAAATTCAGCAGATTCATGAGATGGGATGAAAGTTTTGCGGATTCATTTTAAGCCTTTTTTGTATAGGTCTGATGATTGCTGATTTCCAGTAAGATCCAAACGATGTAGAATTTCAGATGAAATGCTCAACGTGTTGATGTTCTTAAAAGAGAATGAAAAGGTGTAATGTGGGCTGTTACCAATTGTTTTTCATGGTTCAATTTTGTTATCGTCATGTGGTTATTCGCTTATTGTTGAACCTTGTTTTTACTGGCGCTTGATTTTTTGTTGCTGAATGATCAACTGAAAATTTGTGACTATTTTGCTCTTTTTCTACTTATAAGCTAGATCTTCTTATTTTTCTTCTTATCCGATCTTCTTTTTTCTTAATATTATCCTCTTGAGAAACTCGGATTGAATTTAGTTTTGACTCTATTT
This sequence comes from Anisakis pegreffii, assembly GCA_035041965.1. Taxonomy (NCBI): domain Eukaryota; kingdom Metazoa; phylum Nematoda; class Chromadorea; order Rhabditida; family Anisakidae; genus Anisakis; species Anisakis pegreffii. The sequence continues at coordinate 5,023 of JAPYMA010000829.1, read as the reverse complement.
TAGATCTGATTTGCTTTTGTAGTACGATCGTCGATCATTATTTTTAGTGATTCAATAATTTTATTTATTATGAAGGGGAATCGACTTAACGACTGAGTTGTTTCTTCATCATATTATTATTTCATACACTTATTTAAATTTTATCCAATCCACAATTTCATTCAGAATTTGCAGAAAAAATTTTTGTGATGCCAAATTGATGAATCACAAAAAGTTGCATCGATGAAAATAACATTCTGTGAAGGAACTTGGATAGTGCAGTGAATTACTGTATTTGTTGCGAAATTTATTGAATTAAATAAGAAAACGTTCTTTTGATAAGCAGTGTTATTGCACAGGCAACCCAACACAAATCGCTGCTGTTTTAAGCAGTAATTCATTAGTCGCTGATCAATTATTGTTATTAATTGAAAAGAACAGCTGTGAACATCCTTGTTATGGTGCTCTTAAATATTTTGCAACCACTGTCAGATGCAAATTCTAGAACATAACCAAGAATTCAGTTTCTGTTTATAACCTAATCAACCACATCAACCATGCACCGCCCAATTTTCGAAATCTTCAAATTCATTAGTTTTATCTGCAATTATCACATTGCTGCTGATAATTTCTGGTAATACCCTTGTGTTTGCAGTTGTACTTTTGTGCCTAAACGCTTCCAACAAGTCTACTGATTACAATTCAGATGTTTTAGTTGATTGGTTCGTTTATTACCGTAAGTATTTTTTATTTATTCTTAAACTGTGATGAAAAACTGGTGAGAATTGTACAATTTATGACATTGTAATGATGTATGAAACTTGATAAACTCTTTGAAGTGATTTTATGGAATATTAATGTTGTAACTTTTGTGCAATTAGTACATATGATTTCATTGATTTTACTTGGCCACTGCGATACATACCACTTCATCACTAACAAAGGAAGGTCACGAACTTACCCCAACGTTTAGGGATGAGATGTATATCATTGTAAGAGACGTGTTTTTTGTGCATGTCACTGTTTGATACCTATTGTTTGTTGCTGTCATCGTTATTATTTTTGATGAATCATTATGCTTTTAATTTTGCAGTAATTCACTACTATTCTCTCTGCTAGTAATTTGCATAATTTTTAGCCGTTTGGGTGGTCTTATTAGTGACATTAAGATGCCGGCAATACATTACAGGCACAAGCATTGTTGCTACCAGCACGAAAAATCAAAATATCATTGCTGTAGACAATAATGATCATAGTGTTCATGGTAATAATAATAGCGAATGTAAAAAGGTAAATTTACACTGATAAAATGTTGGTGAGTAATTGCAATATGATGTTGTATTGTTTATAATCGGTTTATCGTTGGACTTCCATGATCAAATCTTTTGATTATTCCGCTCGACTTGATTTCATCTGAATTACCAATATTTCGTTAACCTATCGGTGTGTTAGTACATCATCAGATACAATCATATCTTATCACTGTGCTTCGAAATAATAATGAGCAAATGAAGCATCCAAACGCTCGTATAGTTGACTGCTATTCTGATAAAAAGAAAGCCGCATAAAGAACGACAAATGAAAAACTAAATGTGAGCTATTTTTAATCACTTCTTTTGGCAACATTTAAAGCAATAATCAATCGAATGGTCAGGAAAATGAATCGGCTGAACACATGGCAATAGTAATGCCATGACTAAATGTGAGCAATATATTCATGATCTATGAATGGAACAAAACTGTTCTGTTTGTTTTGTGTCTATTTCGCATGGCAGATGCCTATGGCATGCCAGATGATATCTATATTCATATGCATAATGATTTAACATATATGTGATTCGAATGGAAAACTTTGAGTGTAATGTTTCATTATCATATTACTGTTTTATATTTTTATTGTTTTATTCAGTATTACTTCGATAAAACGCTGAAAAATATCAATAAGAAGGCAAATTGGCATATTCAAAATAGCACTTCAACCTTAATATTTTATAAATTGCTGATCAATTCGAAATAATATTAATAATAATAATAATAATAATAATAATAATAATAACAATAATAGTAACAATAATAATACGGAAATGATGATGATCTTTAAATATTTTGTTGATTTGTGTGTACGTATTATCTGTCTATTTAGTTGTTTTTTAATTGGCATATCAGTTTAGTGCTATCATGCAATTTAGAAAACGGTAAATCGTCCGTCATAATGAATGGTAAGTAAATCTATCATAATGAAAGATCATTAATAAATGCTAACAATAAGCATTTTTTGTTGAGGCAATGAACTCACAAGCACAAGCACATTAATCCTCCTACATTGTACGCGTTTATTTGGGAGTAAAAGACTGAGAAGGAAAGGAACGGCTGTGGCACGAAAAAATCGAGCAACATTATTTTATATAGGGGATGTTTTGAGAAATGTGAAAACATGGATTTTAATAATGTTGATTGTTGTTGTACTTGAGTTACTTCATCTTGGAGCAAATTTTTCACCTGGGATGGGCGGGGAGGAGAGAGAATTTTGAATATGTTGTTCCCTTCAGGAGTTACATATTCAGAATTGTCGCCACGCAAAGCGTTTAACGGAAAGGGTGACAGTTGTCAAGGAATCCCTATGGAGAGCTCGTCCTCCTCGCCAGGGAACGAATTGGTGCGGAGGAAGCCTGGGCAAAAAAGTCGAGGAGCTAGTTGATCAACAGGTCCCCGCAGTGAGATATTCGTCGAGTGACGTCCACCAAAAAGTTTTGGAGCAAAATTGTCAGGGAAGTGCATGTCATCGAGGACCTCAACGGGAACACAGTTCCCTGACGAGCACTACTCATGCATACTCACTCGAAGATCACTAACATTTACAGCTGTTCGCACTGGTGAGTGATGATGATATGTGGAAACAATCTTAAGAAATATTGTTTTATTAATCGAATTTCTCAATTTTAAAAATTCGTTTTTATTGACAACAAGGATACTGGGGCATCATCATCGTAGACGAATGCGAATGGATGGAAATCTTATGCTCATTATGAATTATTACTATTATCCCCATTATTAATATCGTTAACAATAATATTAGCATCATTACTTAACAAATCAAATATAATTATCATTACGATTGCAGCAATATACATAACTGATGAAAAATAGAGAAAGGGCATAAAATCGTGACCGACACACCACATACCATTAAAACAACGAATTAAATTCGCTGCGAATCGAAAGATTTAGGGATAGAAGGAATTGTCTAGCGAAAAGCCTAAATGTGATGGTATTATAGGGAAAATAATTGAACTATTCATTAAAGAATAAGTGACCAGGAATGAAACAGGAAGGGTAGAGGCTATTTAGCATTTGTTTGGAGCAATTGGAGTATTGTGCTGTGAGAGGAGGTGGGGAATAGAAAGCTTTCTGGGATTACGGTGAATGCAAAAAAATTGATGTAATTTAATAAGGAGATTGGTATGCATAGATAAGACGTAACATTGATGGTGTTGTCAACATAATATGTAAAAATAGTGGTTAATTAAGGACGGAGGTTGATCATTTTGCAGTTTGAAGGCGCTGGCACCACAAGGCGAGGACCGGCAGTCTGTCCTCGGTTTTGGTGTGTGCTTGCTGAATGCTCTGGTTGAGCAGCTATGGTTGTCGGTTCAATCACTCAAAATTTATCGGGCAAACTTGAGAAGACGGTAGGCTTGAATGTACCCATATTTCTATGCTAATGTATAATATCCATTGATCTATAGTGATCAAATGCATATCAATGAGCACCTCAGCGCCAGTTCAGATAGCTTCAATCAAATAGCTATAGCTCCTCAACTAAGCAAAATCGCCCGACAAAATATATATTTTTCTGAATGCAGAGATTCTGCTCGATCGACTGGTGTGAAGAAATTGATATGTTACTGGTCAAAGCTGAGGGTACGGTAGGTTTGAATGTGCCAACCCCTATAGCTTCAGAAAAATAGCTATATCTCCTCGCAGAGGCGGATTTTTCCAGTGAGCTTTTCATTTTTAGAAAGCAGAGATTCTGCTCAATCGAACGATGTACAAACTTGAGTATGTATCCGGGCAAACTTGAGAAGACGGTAGGCTTGAATGTACCCATATTTCTATGCTAATGTATAATATCCATTGATCTATAGTGATCAAATGCATATCAATGAGCACCTCAGCGCCAGTTCAGATAGCTTCAATCAAATAGCTATAGCTCCTCAACTAAGCAAAATCGCCCGACAAAATATATATTTTTCTGAATGCAGAGATTCTGCTCGATCGACTGGTGTGAAGAAATTGATATGTTACTGGTCAAAGCTGAGGGTACGGTAGGTTTGAATGTGCCAACCCCTATAGCTTCAGAAAAATAGCTATATCTCCTCGCAGAGGCGGATTTTTCCAGTGAGCTTTTCATTTTTAGAAAGCAGAGATTCTGCTCAATCGAACGATGTACAAACTTGAGTATGTATCCGGGCAAACTTGAGAAGACGGTAGGCTTGAATGTACCCATATTTCTATGCTAATGTATAATATCCATTGATCTATAGTGATCAAATGCATATCAATGAGCACCTCAGCGCCAGTTCAGATAGCTTCAATCAAATAGCTATAGCTCCTCAACTAAGCAAAATCGCCCGACAAAATATATATTTTTCTGAATGCAGAGATTCTGCTCGATCGACTGGTGTGAAGAAATTGATATGTTACTGGTCAAAGCTGAGGGTACGGTAGGTTTGAATGTGCCAACCCCTATAGCTTCAGAAAAATAGCTATATCTCCTCGCAGAGGCGGATTTTTCCAGTGAGCTTTTCATTTTTAGAAAGCAGAGATTCTGCTCAATCGAACGATGTACAAACTTGAATATGTATCCGGGCAAACTTGAGAAGACGGTAGGCTTGAATGTACCCATATTTCTATGCTAATGTATAATATCCATTGATCTATAGTGATCAAATGCATATCAATGAGCACCTCAGCGCCAGTTCAGATAGCTTCAATCAAATAGCTATAGCTCCTCAACTAAGCAAAATCGCCCGACAAAATATAT
>JAPYMA010000828.1:0-101708 GCA_035041965.1 Anisakis pegreffii | reverse complement strand
TGTGCTTCGTTCAGTTACGTATAGCCGACATCAATTCTGTTTACGAAGAGTTTGATTTTTGCTCATTTCAGTTCACTTCCCAAATTTTGCAGACAACTTTTGCAAACAAGCAACTAACCAACTCTGCCAAAACAGACACCTTCACTACTGTACTATTCTTCCTTTCCTTCAGTCGTCATGTTTGTTGTTCATTGATTGCACTTCAATCTCCCTTTATTTCCTTCCTACTTTCTGGCTCTCAAGTTGCAGCAATACTGATACTTGTGTCAACAAATTATGTGGTATATGAATGTTGCAGTCATTGTGACTGACTGCTTCTTTTCAAACTTCATCTTTGTTCTTATTCCCGCTGATGTCAGTTTATCTTTATCCGTTGATTGCTGTTCCAGATTAACTGTTTTTGCATGATTCTAACAAACAACGGTAATGAATTCGAAAAGGTCTTGGAACGAGGTATAGTTTGGCCAATGATTTTATGAGAATCGAGCTTGTGAAATGTATTTCGATAAGTTGAGCCATGTTACAAATCTGGATTCACATGAATTTCCATCATCATTGATGAATTTGATTGAGTCATCTCATTCACGCTCAATTCTTTTAATGCGAGTTCCAAATCACCTAGATAAAGTAATCGGATGCTTTCATCCTCCAACCGGATTATTAAATGAAATTTGATATGTACATAGCCGAACATTGCAAAAGACATTTACGTTCCTTACGCAGTTGTGAGTGTTTAGTGGTAAACTAAGTGATCAACTTATTAGGTAGAGTAACATTAGCAGATTACTGGGTTATTCATCAACTGTTTAGATCAGTGACTCACTTCTTTGATAAACCACCTCCGACGATCTGTGAGATCGTCTTTTTCTCCCTCTCCCCTCGCATATTCTGTTATATTCGTTCAATGGATACGTAAGAAGAAAATCTAAGAATTGATTTAATGATCAAGAACTTTATGTTTAAGAATTCTTCTGTACTATCAGATGAGTCGATTCCTCGTTAACAAAAAACAGTTATCAAACGAATATCAATCATAATCAATTTTGCACCCTTCTCAATTTCCTAATTCCCCTCTAGAGGGAATTCCTCCTCCTCCTACCCCTTGTTATAACTGGCGGTTTAGATAGCGCATTTTGACGATGGCTTTTTTGATTGCTGATGCAATTGAAAATCATGGTGTGGTGCTCGGCCAGTTAGTGCAGACGTAGTACGAGAAAAGTCTGAAGAAGAGTTCGAATAGGGTTCAGTTGAAATGTTGTGTAATGAATGTTGCCCCAAACTTGGCACTTTTCTTATCTCGTTGCTCACTGGAACCTTCTTCTTGTGTTCATTATATGGGCACTTTCAAGAGTGCACGTAGCGTTACTTGCTTAATTCCAGTGTGTATCGTCAGTGCTTGCTCGAGACCATCGATCATTTCCTCTGCGACACTTCTCTCTCTGTTTCATGCCAGCAGTCGTTATAGTAATGTTTTTAAAAAATTTTTTTAATGATGAAAATAAAGTAGCGAGAGAGAAAGAAAAAGAAAAAGAAATTGACGTATGAATCGAATTCTTTAAATCAGTGATGCTGAAGCATTTTCATTTTTGAAGTGTATTATATGAAAGCAGTATAAAGAACTTTACTGATATGAGGAATGTAAAGTACAGCATCAAGAAGACGATACTCACAAGTTTCCGAAAGATCATTTACTGTAAAGTGTCCTACCAGTGGTTTCAGTTCCTATCAAAATCAGCTGAAAATACTTTTTACTCGCGAAATTCATTTTTGTAGTTCACGAAAGCCTCAAAAACGTTGGTGAGTCAAAAATTATCTGCCTTTTTCGTAATATGTCTCTGAGGTTGATGCCCTGCCTTATACGCTTGTTTGATTACAGTTCCTACTATTGCACGTTTTGAGGTAATGCTTGCACTCGATCGGGTCATTTTTCTTGTTGCTTTGACGACTCAAGTATGGCGGATGCACTGGCCGCTTGCAAGAGATAATAGCCTAAGGCAAACCCTGGCCCGCCGATAATAATTTTTGGCCCGCCAGATGAACTTGAGAATTTGATTTTAAAGGGGTAAAAAACGAAAAGAAAAAGTTTTCAAATTATTTAACTGTTATACTGAAGATTTTCGACACAGAATTTCCTAATATGCGACTAACTGTGTTGCGACACATATTTTCTCTTCATTTATATATATATATATATATATATATATATATATACCGATGGCTGGCCTAAGGGTTCCTCTGTTTGAAAAGTGTTTCAGCTGTTGAAATTAATCGCGAGCTTTCAACACAATATGGGAATAGTGCATTACGTGTCTGTGTTTGGTTGGTGAATGGCTTGTGACCTTCCGAGCAAAAAGGTCGGGTCGCTGCCATTTTTTACTCTCGATTCATGATGCCAGCGAGAATGTAATGTCCGTAGTACTAACAAAGATAATCAGCCAGTCGAGTTCAAAATTTAACAACGCACATAAGCAAATATAATGCACGTTCCCACGAACGTATAAGATAGAAAGACAAATCCGAAAGTATTTTATAGCGAAAACGCAAATCACTGCCAATTTTCCGTGGAATATGTTATTGTAAGTGCTATACTTAAGCTGCAGCAATTTCCGTAGAAATGGCCAGATTCAGTTTCAACTTTTATTGAGCCAATATATAACAACCGTGCAAGGTATGACATCATGTTTCAAAGAAGTGTTTTACGGGGATTGGCGAATTTCAAGGACCCCGTCCGCGTCCGCCATTCGCGTTATTTACTGTTGCCAACAATATCGAATAAATTTGCCCACATTTCAACAATAACTTATCATCTTCATACCGAGTTTTAATTATCCCTTCATGTCGCATCAAGCATTCATCCATGCTATCTGTTCATTCCTTCTCTTTTTCTCACCAATCCTCTCTTCAGCCGCATCTAACGAGCTAATGTCATTCAGCTAAGCAAAGTGCACGTGTGGGCGTTGCCTGTCACAAGTTCACTTTCTTGGATTCTCATCCTTTTCCGTTGTTTGTTGAACGCCTCTGATGAAAGCAGAGTCCGCGGTGTTCTATTCACAAACACTGACAACCGTTTTTTATGGTGACAGCTTCACGAGTGCGTTTCATCATCACTTCACCGATTGTTACTGTGGCCGTCGATTGATTCGCATTCAACCCTCTGAGCCCAGGCGGATGAACACTTCCAACGTTGAATATATAAGGCAAACAGAGGGAGTGGTTATAAAGTGCCACTTGATATCGAATGAACATCGAGTTTCACTGTGAATTTTCACTGCATTGAAAATGTTCTACTGAGATCGTTCTTTCGAGACTTCATCATATATACAGGTTTCTTATGGCCTGAAGACACATTTTCTGAGTTGAAACTGGCACTTTTAGAGTTTCTTTTTCAACCCAAAAATTGTCACTCCAATTTCCATATATGTGCAAATGTATCCATATATGTTTCCAATTTCCAATGTATCTTAGGCCGTTCTTGACGGTATTCTCTGGCGATATACCTTTGAAGGAGCATCATTCGTTGGAACGTATCATCACAGCCTTTCAGTTTTTTCTATGAAAGTCCTTAATGCCCTCGCACATTACGAGACTCGTTATTGAGGGTTCTTTCGATCATGGTGCGCAGCGTAGTTTGAAATTCATTCTTGAGACGATGTTCCGAGGATCTATTATGGAAACTTCAGCTGTGGCGATTCTGTTGCAAGAATAGTGAATTAACGAGATTAGTTTTTTTTTTTCGAGAATTTGGTGGAGGTGTGCTTACTCGACACCATTTCGAAGCTGATTTCGCAGATGAAGCTCTTTCACTGACCACTCACCAATGGAGCATTGGTTTCTGGAGTGCTTTTAAGAATCAAAGAATCAGCTCCCTTCCTGAACTGTGCAGTCTTATCCATGCATTGAAATGTGATATGTCTGCGTACATAACCATATCTCGGTTCCTGTCTACGAATGATATGGCTGCATAAGAGTAGAGTGTTGGCTGTGTACGAGTGAAGTGTATATTTGACGTGTAGAGTGTGCTGCTGCTGCTGCTGCTGCTGCTGCTGCTGTGATGTGAATTCTTGTAATAAGCATATGGCCATGAATCTGTCTAACACATGCGCAACAGCTTCCTTGTCTTCATATGTACATGTTAGTGTATTTGTGTGTGGCGATTGCTCTTCGGTGCATATCCAATTCTGTGTGTGTCCATACGAATGCTTTTGCGTATGCATCGATATGGGCGTTTGGATATGTGAATGCGCAGTGCTAGTTGTATGAGGAAGTGTATTTTGTAGATGTCCGTTTGTGGTGAATTTGCTTGATGTGTTTCGGTGTTTGGATTGATGCTAGTGAATGTGAAAAGCGTTGCATTTGCATTGATATGCATGCATGTTTTGATAAAACTTTATCTGGTAGGAATACTTGCTTTGCTTGTCATAGTAGCTCTCGAAAACAGAAAACTTTTTCTGCCGTCACGTGTGCATTTCACAAGTTCGAGTTTTGAATACGACTAATGACTATCTAGGAATGCATGCAACGCCACCAAAAATCACCGAGTAAGGTTGTGGCATGAAATCGATAGCGTATTTTCTCGAGTAAGTTGATTGCTACTGTTCCGTTGGGTCAACTGATAGTGAGTTCGTATATTGCGAACACATGCGGTTGTTCTGTGCAACTTAAAGTAAAACTAATTATTATTGCTGCTAGTTTGCTAGCTCTTCATCAGCATAATGTATCCACTGCGTAAGTGGAATTAAGAAATGAATTAACATCTCAAGTGAACGGATCGTAGCATTACGTTGGAAAGAACTCGTGATTTATTTTAGTGATTTTTGGAGTTAATTGAGCACCAATGATCGATCGTATTAGTATTATGCCCATATTCAGCCGTAATATTAGAATAATACCAGACAAACACTGTTTACCGAACATTATTTCTAAAACGCTATTTGATGAACGTTTCGTTTACGTTTCCACACGTCATTTGATCGCAACAACCATATCAAAACAAATGACGTACGCGGCTGCTTTCCATTTATCGACGATATACGTGAACATTCGCAATCATGTTGGGTCGAGAAAGTTGAGAACTGGATACGTTCAGCTGTAATGAGAAACAAAAGGAAAATGGTGATTGAGTAATATCGTTTTCGAAACTGTTATGTGTTCTTGTTTTTATCATCTTCACTTTCGTTGATCGCCTTTTCGATGGTGGATAGAAAGGGACGAATCACGATTATGACAAAATTAGTTTGGCGAGTGGTTGCGTGGATGGATAGAATTAGCAGTTGAAGTGAAGCGTTCTTTCGTTTACTGTTTGTTTGTCATGAAATTATTTATGCACGCTGAAAATTTACCGAAACAGTGAACAGTGATAATGAACATGGAACGTTCGATTATCGATTGGCTTATCCACTTCTATTCCGATTATCAGATTGTCATCCTCGTCATCATAATCGACGAACACTGTGCGTCTAGCACTTCTATCTATCTTTATTATTCAGTTCTCATTACAATCACTTTCAGTTGGCCTTATTTTTTCAATGTGTCACGACGCGTCGTCGTAGTCATAGTCATCATCGCCCATGTGCCACTGCCTGTCTTTCCAGTTGTTGTCATTCTTTTTTTTTCTTGTTTTTTTTTTCAAATTTTGTTCATTCAAATCGACTATCGGCGAAGTGTATTGAGTGTTCTCATCACTTCACCCTGCTTTACCTGTTTGCACGTTTGCAAATTTCAGTACTTTTTCGTCACTTTGTGAGTCATGATTATCCGATTGATTCGGTTAGACAACACACGAATGAAATAAATCATATTCCGTATGAATTGAGTACACTCAGAGTGTTGGAAATGAGGACAGTGATAAAGATTTGCGCGTATTTTGTCTGACTTAGTGAATATGTTTTGAGACCATTGTATTTGTGAAGGCATTATCATTTTTTTACTATGATCAAAACACATCAGACATTTTATGTATGAGATATTCACCAAACGGGCTGTGGTAAGTTGCCTAGTAGATTTTTTTTGTTGTTGCATTTGTTACACCTGAATGAGCCAGTATCGTCATCAACAGTGTTATTCAATTAGGCACTTTCTTTGAGAGTGCAACGACGACGTCTCGCGATGAAAAATTGACCAACAGTGATCGATAATAAATGAACAAGTCATTGAATGCACTTCATTATTGCTTGTACTCTTCTCCAGCAACAATTTTTTTCAATTCAAGGTAATATTCCATCTTTAAGCTATTCATTCTTTCTCTTCTTTTATCTTCCTCCAAGTCACTTCAACGGTTTCTTCCAGCTTTATCCGCTATGTGAAGGCCCATCGCTTTGTGTTGCAATGCACTGAAGTTATGCTCTTCAATTCTTTCAATTTTCACTCGTTTCAAATGAAAGAAAAAGCATTCCCGAATGTATTGCGCATCGATGTGATATTAATGATGAAAAACCATATACTTCCGTTCAGACAAATGACTGACTGCTATTTGAGATTTAGAAAGTGTGAAATATTTTTTTCATACTTTATCTATTGAGGCATACTCTATGCTTCGTTACCATCTTCGTTTTACTTTTTCTTTTTCACCAACTTGCATCTTCAATCGCAATAGCTTTTGGTGAACAGTTTTGTACAAGACCGTTCGTCTAGGATCATGTTTCATACCAACATTATTGCGATCGGTTCTGCTAACACTGTACGTCTTAATAATGATGACAGGTAGCTACGGAACCTTGGAATAACTCAGATGGATTGCCCACGAAGAAAATATTGATTAAGAATGCACTAAACATATCTTGTTAAGGCCATATTCGAAATCTTCATCACACCACCTCATTTGATTAAAATTCTGGTGGTCATAAATTGTGATCAAATAATAGCAACAATTAAAGTAGCATTAATTGAACATTCGAGCAGATAGTTTCGACGTTCTATTTGGAACATCTTTTTTTTTACAAGAACTTCAGATTATGTTCTATACATGCACAAAGAATATCACCACTTGACAGATGAAGAGCAGTTGAGTCGCGAGCAAATTGACTTTAATGGGGAGGATTATATCTAATATTAGATGTCGTAGGAAATGTGTAAATCATGACAAAATGGTTTGGCACGAACATGAAACGTTCACCTCTCTGGGAACATTGACGTACTGTGAAGCAGAATATATGATAAGTTAATTGGTGTATCTTCCTTTTATATATGAGCGCGAATCAAATATATATGTATACATATTCTACTTAATATGAATAGTAATAAGTAGTGTTGCGGAAAACGGGTAATCTCAAGGGCCTCGTCGCCGATTTTTTTTTTTGAAGCGACTGCATTTTTGGGGTTCCCGACTGCAAATTTTGCCCTCGACTTCTCCAAAATTATCGGGATACCCGTTCGCCGAAAGTTTTCGGGGAATGCTCCAAAGAACTTTGATATTAGATGAATTTCGAGAAAATCTGATATAATCTGATCAAGGCATCAAAAACGTAAACTTGATGCGATTGCACCTAAAGCGCTTGCATGTTTTATGTGGTTCTAGGACAACTGCCCCGAAACAGCTGCACTTGAACAGTTGCCCCCGACGATTTGACTAGAACTCATTGCAATAGGGAACTCCTCTTTATGGTTAGCCCCAATGTTACCTGAGATTCGGTCATGACCCCGAGATGAACGTCATCATAAGCCTTATTATCAACCTCGGTCCAAGCCTGGGCGTCAACCTTAGTCTCAGCCTAAGCCCGAGTATTCTGCTTTTAGAGCTTATCGCAGTTTCCAATTTTAGGGATTTTGGGAGCACTTCCATTAGATTATGTGCACCATCCACTGAAAACCTGTTCGTACTGTTTGCTTGCGTAAATGACGTCGTCGTAAACAGGCAAAATGCTGTGAAGAAGGAAGTTCTAGGAATAGTTTCTGAGCAATTGCTTCATTCTGTAACGTGCGTTCGATTCGAGCTGGAAGTGCGTTTTCTGAACGGTACGTGATCGACGTTCCGGCACATTGAGTCGTCGATTTTTGTCTCGGTATTAGATACTAGCTTTTGTGGTGATACAAATTCGTAGAAAAATTAGCGCCAATTATAACATGGGTGTTTCACTGAATGATAAAAGTCAGAGACAGACGTGTAGTTGTGATTTAAGTCATAAGCGATTCGTCTAGGGCAACCATCGGCAAGTAGGTTTGACCGCGAGCCAAAATTTTTCCGAGCAACGGACTGGCGGGCCAACGTACACAACACGAATATATATATATATATATATATATATATATATATATATATATATATATATATAATATATATATAATATATATATATATATATATATATATATATATATATATATATATATATATCAGCCGACCACCATAAAATTATTTAGGATCAGTCATTGTTCTGGTTCTTTAAGATTTACGATAGTGAATGATTTGCGGAGAAGCAATACCGTAAAATTTGCACGATTTGATGCAATGGCTATATTGCTCTCGCGATCATAAGGATCCGCATGAGTGACAACTGTCTCGCATTTGCTCTGGTTTGGGTTGTGGTTGAACGCAGTTCTTCTTGAGTTCTGTCTTCGCAAAATGCATTATTATGACCTCGTTTGCAGTCAAAACATTTAACATTTCTGTTGCACTCTCTGCAAGATTTCTTTCAGTCTGGCAATTGAGGCTTACGTTTCTTCCTAGTGCGCAATTTTTTCTCGTTTCATATTCCCGGCATTGGTTGTTGTTGTTGCAAAAAGAGCAGTGGTTGTTCCTGTTTCTCAGATTGTTTGTTGATGCTGAATGACGTGTGTTTGATTGGCGATAAATAGCAGCTGGGAATGTTGATGTGTGATTTACTGTTTCGTTAGGTTCTTGTTGATTCATTTTGATATGAATATGCTTGCACTCTACGTTCAACGCATTTCAATGCTTTCAGCTGATTCCCGTCTAAATACGATGCGCCCTGATGCATTGCGAAAACTATTTACCCTCCAAACGTCACTATTTTCTCTCGTTGAGTACATTTCCGAAGAAACTTTTTTGGGCAATTTTTCCTCGATCATCATTAAAAGTTGAAAATGATCGGTCTGATCATCTACCGAAAGATTCTCCCGACATTTTTGGAGAACTTTCGAAGCTGAGAGCTATTTTCGGTGGTAAATAATTGTTTCAGTAATTGGAAGGTTTTGCCGAACTTGCGTTTCAACATGTGCAGTACTTGAGTGTCTGATATTCTGCGATTGCACTTTTGGTTTTACCTTTGAAGAAACTAAACAGCTGTGTCAATTTTTGTGCATCTGACAGCGGTCGACTATGAATGGCAGATTTGAAAACGTCAACGCAAAATTCAAACCACTTTATAATATCACCTGAAAATATTGGAAGGTGGACACTGAGTAAAGTGAGCGTTCATTATTGATATGTTGAAGTATTACAGTTGCACTTTGTGTAAAGAGATATATATTGACTGACCAATCACATGCACTCAGTCAGCTCTTCACTTAATTTGAGCACGGCTTCTTTTGCTCGTTATACCAACCATTTGCATCATTAGAGATTCTGTTTCTCCTCGTCATCGGCTTACGCTTCATTCATGTTGAAGTTTAGCAATTAGTTGCTGCCGTTCAACATCTTTTCACGCAAGCGTGTCTTCTTTGACTTTTACCGATTGCGAACACTGGTTAATAACGCGAGCGTGAAACTTAAATTCAGAGAGCTGTTCTCCTTTGTACAATCGAAGCTGAAGCAAATGGGATAGTTTTTGCAGTTCGTCTTAAAGTTTGGCCTTAATGCACCGATGAAAGAACGCATTTGTATTGACGCATGCATTGCTGTCATTAGACTGTAATTACCAAAGTGGTTGAAGACCATCCCGGACTTCAAAATGCACGACCGGCAATCAGTGGATAGTCGATTGTACGCTTGAAAATACAAAATTAGTGCATGTAGTGAAGGATATTGACTATCGTCTGAGAATATAGAGTAATTGCATGCAGCGAATAATATCAGACTTAATTTATCCGATGCGCCAATTTGGCGTTTTATTTGAAACAGCACTGATTACAACTTGTATAAAATTGCACATTTGGTTGCTTTATATACTTGCACAAAGAATATCATCACATTAAGAGATTGAATTATGAGTATGGTACTGATAACATAAAAGATAACTTACCAGATGTAACACGAAATATCTGAATGCCGATGAAATGGTTAGGATATCTTTTGGCTTCTACCAAATCTCAGTAATATTCCAATACGTTCAAATGATAAAACATAATGATGGTTAAGTGTCATATTTGTGTGCATATGAAAGTTACTGCATGTTCTCAGCAGTTTATGCCAAGGTTGGGAACAGGAGGGATTTTTGGCAGGGGGTCCCGCCCCCGTGAGCGGAGGCTGAGGTGGTGGGGGATTGCTTGAAATGGAGACCCGATCATGGATTTCGCGGGAAGGACCAGGAAGTCAGGGATTCGTGGACCTGACTTTAATTTTCATAATGTTTCTCCCAGCTAAAAAACTGAACTCTTCGGAATTGTATTAAACGACATCGGTATGACAATCCTACTCTCCAATCCCAAACATTATGGCTTTTGCGTACATTTAATTATCGATCACTGAATATTTTCGAGAATATTACGATTTCAGTGTTGGTGGAATATTGTTTGTGCGTTTAACAAAGTTTAGTTTGGTGGAATGCTTTCAAAAGTAAAATTCTTGCGAATGAATTCTTTCCTGCAAAACAGTTTATTCGGAAAGATTTTGCGTCAGGCTGACAAATTTTTTTATGGAAAAAATGAATCTCTGGAAAGTGCGGTTCCCAGCTCCGAAAAATATGTCTTCTGATATGAAAACAACCTGTATGAAAAGCTACCGACAAAGAATTGCGTTAAGAGATGAGTGGATCAAATTTCCTGCAGTCGCACACATATTATTGCATTTATTTTGGAATTTTGTTGGTCTCAACGTCCGAAATCGTGTTTTCTCGATTGGAAACAGCCTATGTAAACGTTCATCGAAGAAATATGCTGTAAGATGGAAACAACCACACTGTTCCTTAATAGCCTTATGCAAAAAAACAGTTTGATGCAGTCACCTTTCAGATCGATCTTTTCGGAGCACCACAAAACTTCCGATTTTTCAGAAAATTGTCGCCGTAATGAACACGTTCTTCTTCACAAAGAGTCTTCTTGCAAGGACTCTATCGAGACATTTAAAAGACTTATGGGAGAACTTGAGGAGTTTTTGGTGTCAAGACTCATTCCCGTACACCGTATAAAATTGAAATATCTATGGGATTGCTTCCTTCTCGGTTATTCATATGTATCCGAAAAGATTGACAACTATGAATTGTGCAGCCTTCACTTGGATAGAGTCCATCTGTGTAACAACCGGAAGCTAAGTCCCAGAGATATTATAATATCAAGAGTGGTATGGCGAGTATTATGCGTTTGTGGTGTACGTGTATGAGACAAGTGTATAGCTGACATATTATATTTATCTATAGCAAACATTCATGTTATCATTGCAAGTTGTTGTTGAATTAGCTGTTGTTTTTGAACAGATTGATGTTCGTTATAGGTGTACTTTATACCGTTCCTTCCAAAACCATGGTAAATATGTTCAGTGCAGTTTTTCCTTAAAAACAAAAAAAAAATAACGATCATAAACTCTTTAATCATCATCGAAACGCCCCGTTTACCTCGATATCTTTCGGTCGCATCAGTTTTCTGTGATTCGATCATAGACGCGTATTCACAGTCACCAGCACATGCATGTCGTTTCTGACAGGGTGGAACCTTACTCAGTTTGTTCCAGCTTGGTTTTAAACCGAAGCACACTTTTTCGATGAAAATGAATTATTTTGTCTTTTATTAGTGCAAACTTGCTTCGATAATACTAACTATACAAATTTTTTTATATAATGCAACGCTCATTAATGTGAGGGATCCAAAAATCAGTTTTCTCCAAAACGTGGGGCACGAGAAATGTGCATTAGTTAACACAGCAAGTTCAAACAGCAGTTTATTCATCACAAGTGAACAACAATGGAAACATTCCGGTTACATTTCAGTCCATTGCATAAGGATAGAGATGTGATCGGGTTCCTCTTCCGTGAAAATTTTCGGACTAAGCTTAGGTTGATATATCAATCTTTCGGTTTTTGGAAGAAATACGTGCCACTCGGATCTGGTTGCGATTCCATTTTTCTGCCTTACTACGTACCTGCTGTAGCAGAATGAAAATTCATAACGGGAATATTTTTTATTAAGCGGTTTTGTGCAAAAGGTGTAATATTAAATGAGAAGATAAGCCTGTGTAACAAAAAACCCACGAAAGTGATGAAAACTATTTTGTTTAGTGAAACGACCGAATTTACTAGATGAATGTTGCTCATTGAGTCAAACACTACTAAACACTTGTCACGTATCGTCATCTTTCTTCTCCTGTGCGTAAGCATGCTTCGGAGTGTGAGGAAATATTTCTGATATCTGATTGGAGCTGTTCGAACCGAAGCAGATTTTTGCCTAAGTTTTGATTCGTAAACTGGAATGTTCGTAAACGGAGGTCCCACTATTTTTAACTTTTTTAGTGGTCAGGATACGATTATCTGATAAGCGATTTTCGTGAGCATAGTTGTGAATAGAAATCATCATTGTTTGAGTGTTCTTTGATTTGCTTTCATCATACTTGAACAATTTTAGACGTTCCTAGTGACAGCCACAGGGAATGAGCTGAGACTGCTAAAAAAAACTGGTATTTAGTGCATGCTAGTTAGCGAGCTTGAGTTTCTATTTCAAAAATATGTCAGCTAAATGAGAAAGTACTTTATATTGTTGTTATTAACGAGTTGGACAGTCGAAGGCTCGTTGAGTTGGTTGTTTGTCAGATTGAATTGTAACATCAAATTACATGAAGTAGTGGTGGTCAATGAACGATAATAGTCCGTTCGTGTTTTGTTAGAGGAACAAAGTAATAATGAGTTGAAATTGTTACTGTCATTCTTTCGCTAATATTGCAACGATTTGCTCTGTTCATCTTATTACTTTTATTGTATGCAACATTGTTCTCCTCAGCAAACTTAATCGTTTCCCATATAGGAACCTCTGATTTCGTCCAATATGTGCAATGGTTTGATGAATGAAACAATAAAATGAGCTGTATAATACCATTACTGATGCCGTTTCAATTAGTTCCAAATTATAAGGAAAATTGATCGTGTCATGTAACTGTCACTGTGTTTCTGTTGATCCATCACATTTCGGGTATTGATCGATCCAAGCACATTATTTTTCGAGTGATTTTTGATGATGATGATGATGAAAGTTGAAGTTTTCACTTGACGCAGTGAATTCAAGCGTTTCGGTTATCAGTAACAATATTTTCTTAATGATTTCCATTTACAGAGGGTGTTTCAAATTAACTGAATATATCAAGAAAAACGATCAACACTAAACGTCGCACGCCCTAACTAACAACCATCGATTATGGCAAATGCGTTCTTCAGTGCTGAACTATGAGAATTTGTTCGATTGGTGGTGGCAGTTCAGCAACTCAACAACGCAGACACTCGATCATCATTCAGCAAACTGATATAATCACTACTGAATTCATTTGATTCTCATTTTCTAATTAATTCTTATTAACTACTACAATTGTTGCTCTTATTCATATTCGCACTGCCACCGTTTAATAGCGTCGTACGTATTATTCGATCGTTTGTCCACTTCATCCCTAATCTCGTGTTTTCTTCGGAACTCAATTAAACGCCCATCAGCGGCATCAGCCGCCGGCAATGAGAAAATATCTCGCCTGGACAAGCACCGATCAGGTATGTTGGTTGTGTCTTTCATTCATTGTTTTGGTGTGCTTTATTCTGTATTTTCACGAAAATCACTCGAAAGTACCCATACACTAAGGTCGTTTCTTCTTTTCTTATCTCGTAAGTCATAATAGTGATTGTAGATATTATCTCTTCATAAGCGTTATCATCAGGCAACCTATGAGAAAGTCATTTTTGTATCGAAAGTCAGGCGAAGTGCAATTTTAAAACTTTCGCCTACTTTAATGGTTCATAAGCGAGTGTTGGTTGTTCCGAATAATGATTAATGATTGATCAAGATATAATAAAAAAACACATCTACCATCGATTAATCGATACTGCCTTACGCTTCCGACTATATATTTCGCGTTGCGTCAGTCTATGTAGATTAGCGTCGCTTCATTACATCTTTCAATGCGCCTAATTAAAACCTCATTCACTCATTTACTCAGTGTTGTTTGCCATCATAACAACTGATCAAGTTCTACGCTGAATTCATTGATCTGTCATCATTATTACGATACATCATAATCGTTACTATCATCTCTGTTACTTTTACTATCAATAATTTCATTGTCATCGATATCAGTATTTTTGCCGTCACCATTATTGTTGTTATTATTATTGTTATCGTTACTATTGCTATTACTTTTATCACTATTACATCTGATAATAGTTGAGGCAGTACTCAAAGTAATAGTAAAGTAATGTTACATTACTGATAGTTTACTAATAAGTGCTATTGATATTTTATTCATGTGGTCATTATTGGCTTCTTTACAGCTTAGTTGTTTTGTTGTGTATCTCGTACGATCGATGATATTATTGGAATATTTATGTTGGGGTCGATGCAAGTGATTTAGTTTGTTGTTAGATTTTTAGTGATATCAGAAAGGCTGAACGCTTCCCATGCTTTACTTCACTACAAAAGTTCTCGTTCAGATTGCCATACACTTTTCCTTGTTTGCGATTACTCACTAAAGATGCTTTTAATGGTTGATCGTATTGCGTTTTTTTGATAATTGCCTTCCACTACGGAGAAGCCATTCACTGCTAGCTAACTAACTCCTTGGACGAACTGATGAAAAAACACTGATTTCAGCGGTATGCTGTATGCATCCCTAAAGAGTGTACTGAACTCATAGTCAGTTAGATTAATCATGCCATTGCTCTCTTAAATTCATTCCACATTCTCAATCGCACTCGATAGATTCATAAATCTTCCCTGAAATATTCCGGTAATATTAAAAGGCATTGAATTCGTCACTGAAAGTTTTTCTGGAAGTCTTCTTGCATTCAATAGTGTGTTCCATTTAAGCGCATAATTTCCTGAACAACAACTTAAGTTAACAGATCACAATGAGATGGTATGATAAATCGTCTATTGGAAAGCTGAGAATAACTTTTATCATTGGTATTTTTTTGATTGATTGAAAAGATCATCAAACAATCTTTTGCTTGTTTGACAGACCATCATCATCGAATAAATATTTACAAACAAAATGTGACATGAAAGTAATCACAATTCAATTTTTTCACAACGGATTTTACCATAAAGTATTTTGGAAAATCGAACGAACCGAACACAATCCGTCCAACTTCCTGTACGCACCCAGAATTCCTTTTTTTTTCACGTTTGACCGAGTTGAAAACTTCGCATCATCCGCGTACACAATAAAACATTCCTGATTGAATGTTAGTTTTTTGAGCGTGTTTTACGCAGCGTTTGCTGCGATTCATCTACATCTGATGCGTTCGTTTTCCCTTTCATTTTGGAAACCAGCTCCAATCACGAATGTTATCAGATTATGTCTTTTTCTTTTCGAAAGTGCAATTCAGATGGCACATCATACGTTTATTGCTTAGAGTATCAGTGTCTATCCCGGACAACCTTTATTATTATTGAATGCACTTTGTAGAAAGGCCAAACGAACGTAGGAGAAAATCATCCATCAAATCTTTCACAACGTTTCCACTTCATGTTTCACTTCAGATTTGATTGCCTTATGCATAACTAATATGTCATCAAAACCTGAAACAACGAAACAAAGTGAAAGTTTACTTTTGAATTGATATTTCATCGAACTAGAATAATGATAAAACCAGTACTGATAGTAATATGATATTGTCAATCATGTTGCAGTAACAGGATTACAATTACGGTTATAAAGCTGATAACAGCAATTCTCATCACCATGACAGAAATATTAGTTATGATGAGATGAGAACCCCAGCGACCCCTTTCAAACGATACCCATAACTATTTGATTTCGAGCTTTGCTTGCCTACATACGTCAAAATTTCAGCATTGTATTCACTCTTTACGTGCTAAGCTACATTAAATTTGTATTTGCTATATGATCAGCTTTATTGAAAGGTCAGCTGAATGTTATGGGTTTCGTTAGAACAAAATTAAGTGATATGGTTAAGGAATCATCTATTGATAATGTTATTTGTTTCATTATATAGCGATTTTGGTAGAAAAGAGCACATGAAATGACAGAATTATTCCTCAGTTGAGGCTTTGTCGTTAGTTAATTATTCGTTGAGAATTGAAGATTCAGAAATTACCTTCGTCGTTATATTTAGGATTGCTGGCTAGCGTGATATTTTTTATAACAATATTTCTGCTATGGCCAAGCGTTTGTCTATTTCATTTTTAATATCTTGTTATTTATTAATTTTTCATGTTTGCGATTGCAAATAATATCATTTTTAAACTTTGTACTTCATCTTTTTGATTGCTTCATGATTAATAATGCTAATGATGTACATTCATCACGCGCTCTTAGAGGGACTTAACAAAAGTTTATGGCAGATTCATTGTAAATTCAAATGTCATATGATGACGTCTTTCAAATCACACTCGATTAAAATATCGTGGACTATTTTCAGTTTTAATTCTTATTGACACTAACATTGTGTCTATCCTAGATCACGTCATCATTATCATGATTTTTGTTGATACTGCATTTTTACATTTATCTGATCATTATATTTCTTCTTCATCAAAAACTCATCTCTAGTGATAACTGGTATAAGACGTGAGCATAATTATTATGTTCAAGCCTATGCAAAAGTTGATCTCAATTCCTTAAACGCTCAATTAATAATGCCATTGTTTTTGCGATTTTGCACCGCTGTCAAATCTGAATTGTTGATTTCAATTGATAGTGAGTATTATTGAGTGAGGTTATTGTTTAGCTAGCTGTGATATATATTGTGAATAATTCAACTCTATATTCGGCTTCCCTCCGCTCATTTTTGAATTTGTTTTTTTAAGCAAACTTGATCATTTTTGCCGTTTAACGAATTGAGGGAGCTGTCGTGGATTTAAACTGTTTTTTGCATTATTCCCGTCGCTGTTCGAAAATGGGTAGTACTAACAATAAGTGTTCTTTACTGTTTATTCTTTCAGTGAGAATTTCCATCCCATCTGTGCCATATTCACTCTCATTTCCTTTCAAATTTCGGTCCAACAAAAATTGCTGAAAGTTTGTTGATGAGTATATATATATATATATATATATATATATATATATATATATATATATATATATATATATATATATATAATTTTTTGATGAATCGATGAGTTCGCAAGTGCTTCAACTCATATTTACATGTATTCTATTTGGCTGACAGTAGACGTGAACGTAAGTGCTAACAAGTATCTGAATGCACTTAGATTGATGCATGCACAAACACTTGCATACCACCTTTTCAGTGGAGTCGGACTGATGCACATGATGTGTGCGTGGTGATATATTCATCGAGTCGAGTCGATTCATATTGCTTAAATGCATCAAATAAGACGTCATCATTATCAACTGCTACTTCAAGAACGCACTATTCACTACTCGGTGAAGAGTAACGTTTACCTGACTCCTTATCGGACTGTTATAATGTTGAAAATATCAGATATTATCAACATTATAACAGTCCGATAAGGAGTCAGGTAAACGTTACTCTTCACCGAGTAGTGAATAGTGCGTTCTTGAAGTAGCAGTTGATAATGATGACGTCTTATTTGATGCATTTAAGCAATATGAATCGACTCGACTCGATGAATATATCACCACGCACACATCATGTGCATCAGTCCGACTCCACTGAAAAGGTGGTATGCAAGTGTTTGTGCATGCATCAATCTAAGTGCATTCAGATACTTGTTAGCACTTACGTTCACGTCTACTGTCAGCCAAATAGAATACATGTAAATATGAGTTGAAGCACTTGCGAACTCATCGATTCATCAAAAAATTATATATATATATATATATATATATATATATATATATATATATATATATATATATATATATATATATACTCATCAACAAACTTTCAGCAATTTTTGTTGGACCGAAATTTGAAAGGAAATGAGAGTGAATATGGCACAGATGGGATGGAAATTCTCACTGAAAGAATAAACAGTAAAGAACACTTATTGTTAGTACTACCCATTTTCGAACAGCGACGGGAATAATGCAAAAAACAGTTTAAATCCACGACAGCTCCCTCAATTCGTTAAACGGCAAAAATGATCAAGTTTGCTTAAAAAAACAAATTCAAAAATGAGCGGAGGGAAGCCGAATATAGAGTTGAATTATTCACAATATATATCACAGCTAGCTAAACAATAACCTCACTCAATAATACTCACTATCAATTGAAATCAACAATTCAGATTTGACAGCGGTGCAAAATCGCAAAAACAATGGCATTATTAATTGAGCGTTTAAGGAATTGAGATCAACTTTTGCATAGGCTTGAACATAATAATTATGCTCACGTCTTATACCAGTTATCACTAGAGATGAGTTTTTGATGAAGAAGAAATATAATGATCAGATAAATGTAAAAATGCAGTATCAACAAAAATCATGATAATGATGACGTGATCTAGGATAGACACAATGTTAGTGTCAATAAGAATTAAAACTGAAAATAGTCCACGATATTTTAATCGAGTGTGATTTGAAAGACGTCATCATATGACATTTGAATTTACAATGAATCTGCCATAAACTTTTGTTAAGTCCCTCTAAGAGCGCGTGATGAATGTACATCATTAGCATTATTAATCATGAAGCAATCAAAAAGATGAAGTACAAAGTTTAAAAATGATATTATTTGCAATCGCAAACATGAAAAATTAATAAATAACAAGATATTAAAAATGAAATAGACAAACGCTTGGCCATAGCAGAAATATTGTTATAAAAAATATCACGCTAGCCAGCAATCCTAAATATAACGACGAAGGTAATTTCTGAATCTTCAATTCTCAACGAATAATTAACTAACGACAAAGCCTCAACTGAGGAATAATTCTGTCATTTCATGTGCTCTTTTCTACCAAAATCGCTATATAATGAAACAAATAACATTATCAATAGATGATTCCTTAACCATATCACTTAATTTTGTTCTAACGAAACCCATAACATTCAGCTGACCTTTCAATAAAGCTGATCATATAGCAAATACAAATTTAATGTAGCTTAGCACGTAAAGAGTGAATACAATGCTGAAATTTTGACGTATGTAGGCAAGCAAAGCTCGAAATCAAATAGTTATGGGTATCGTTTGAAAGGGGTCGCTGGGGTTCTCATCTCATCATAACTAATATTTCTGTCATGGTGATGAGAATTGCTGTTATCAGCTTTATAACCGTAATTGTAATCCTGTTACTGCAACATGATTGACAATATCATATTACTATCAGTACTGGTTTTATCATTATTCTAGTTCGATGAAATATCAATTCAAAAGTAAACTTTCACTTTGTTTCGTTGTTTCAGGTTTTGATGACATATTAGTTATGCATAAGGCAATCAAATCTGAAGTGAAACATGAAGTGGAAACGTTGTGAAAGATTTGATGGATGATTTTCTCCTACGTTCGTTTGGCCTTTCTACAAAGTGCATTCAATAATAATAAAGGTTGTCCGGGATAGACACTGATACTCTAAGCAATAAACGTATGATGTGCCATCTGAATTGCACTTTCGAAAAGAAAAAGACATAATCTGATAACATTCGTGATTGGAGCTGGTTTCCAAAATGAAAGGGAAAACGAACGCATCAGATGTAGATGAATCGCAGCAAACGCTGCGTAAAACACGCTCAAAAAACTAACATTCAATCAGGAATGTTTTATTGTGTACGCGGATGATGCGAAGTTTTCAACTCGGTCAAACGTGAAAAAAAAAGGAATTCTGGGTGCGTACAGGAAGTTGGACGGATTGTGTTCGGTTCGTTCGATTTTCCAAAATACTTTATGGTAAAATCCGTTGTGAAAAAATTGAATTGTGATTACTTTCATGTCACATTTTGTTTGTAAATATTTATTCGATGATGATGGTCTGTCAAACAAGCAAAAGATTGTTTGATGATCTTTTCAATCAATCAAAAAAATACCAATGATAAAAGTTATTCTCAGCTTTCCAATAGACGATTTATCATACCATCTCATTGTGATCTGTTAACTTAAGTTGTTGTTCAGGAAATTATGCGCTTAAATGGAACACACTATTGAATGCAAGAAGACTTCCAGAAAAACTTTCAGTGACGAATTCAATGCCTTTTAATATTACCGGAATATTTCAGGGAAGATTTATGAATCTATCGAGTGCGATTGAGAATGTGGAATGAATTTAAGAGAGCAATGGCATGATTAATCTAACTGACTATGAGTTCAGTACACTCTTTAGGGATGCATACAGCATACCGCTGAAATCAGTGTTTTTTCATCAGTTCGTCCAAGGAGTTAGTTAGCTAGCAGTGAATGGCTTCTCCGTAGTGGAAGGCAATTATCAAAAAAACGCAATACGATCAACCATTAAAAGCATCTTTAGTGAGTAATCGCAAACAAGGAAAAGTGTATGGCAATCTGAACGAGAACTTTTGTAGTGAAGTAAAGCATGGGAAGCGTTCAGCCTTTCTGATATCACTAAAAATCTAACAACAAACTAAATCACTTGCATCGACCCCAACATAAATATTCCAATAATATCATCGATCGTACGAGATACACAACAAAACAACTAAGCTGTAAAGAAGCCAATAATGACCACATGAATAAAATATCAATAGCACTTATTAGTAAACTATCAGTAATGTAACATTACTTTACTATTACTTTGAGTACTGCCTCAACTATTATCAGATGTAATAGTGATAAAAGTAATAGCAATAGTAACGATAACAATAATAATAACAACAATAATGGTGACGGCAAAAATACTGATATCGATGACAATGAAATTATTGATAGTAAAAGTAACAGAGATGATAGTAACGATTATGATGTATCGTAATAATGATGACAGATCAATGAATTCAGCGTAGAACTTGATCAGTTGTTATGATGGCAAACAACACTGAGTAAATGAGTGAATGAGGTTTTAATTAGGCGCATTGAAAGATGTAATGAAGCGACGCTAATCTACATAGACTGACGCAACGCGAAATATATAGTCGGAAGCGTAAGGCAGTATCGATTAATCGATGGTAGATGTGTTTTTTTATTATATCTTGATCAATCATTAATCATTATTCGGAACAACCAACACTCGCTTATGAACCATTAAAGTAGGCGAAAGTTTTAAAATTGCACTTCGCCTGACTTTCGATACAAAAATGACTTTCTCATAGGTTGCCTGATGATAACGCTTATGAAGAGATAATATCTACAATCACTATTATGACTTACGAGATAAGAAAAGAAGAAACGACCTTAGTGTATGGGTACTTTCGAGTGATTTTCGTGAAAATACAGAATAAAGCACACCAAAACAATGAATGAAAGACACAACCAACATACCTGATCGGTGCTTGTCCAGGCGAGATATTTTCTCATTGCCGGCGGCTGATGCCGCTGATGGGCGTTTAATTGAGTTCCGAAGAAAACACGAGATTAGGGATGAAGTGGACAAACGATCGAATAATACGTACGACGCTATTAAACGGTGGCAGTGCGAATATGAATAAGAGCAACAATTGTAGTAGTTAATAAGAATTAATTAGAAAATGAGAATCAAATGAATTCAGTAGTGATTATATCAGTTTGCTGAATGATGATCGAGTGTCTGCGTTGTTGAGTTGCTGAACTGCCACCACCAATCGAACAAATTCTCATAGTTCAGCACTGAAGAACGCATTTGCCATAATCGATGGTTGTTAGTTAGGGCGTGCGACGTTTAGTGTTGATCGTTTTTCTTGATATATTCAGTTAATTTGAAACACCCTCTGTAAATGGAAATCATTAAGAAAATATTGTTACTGATAACCGAAACGCTTGAATTCACTGCGTCAAGTGAAAACTTCAACTTTCATCATCATCATCATCAAAAATCACTCGAAAAATAATGTGCTTGGATCGATCAATACCCGAAATGTGATGGATCAACAGAAACACAGTGACAGTTACATGACACGATCAATTTTCCTTATAATTTGGAACTAATTGAAACGGCATCAGTAATGGTATTATACAGCTCATTTTATTGTTTCATTCATCAAACCATTGCACATATTGGACGAAATCAGAGGTTCCTATATGGGAAACGATTAAGTTTGCTGAGGAGAACAATGTTGCATACAATAAAAGTAATAAGATGAACAGAGCAAATCGTTGCAATATTAGCGAAAGAATGACAGTAACAATTTCAACTCATTATTACTTTGTTCCTCTAACAAAACACGAACGGACTATTATCGTTCATTGACCACCACTACTTCATGTAATTTGATGTTACAATTCAATCTGACAAACAACCAACTCAACGAGCCTTCGACTGTCCAACTCGTTAATAACAACAATATAAAGTACTTTCTCATTTAGCTGACATATTTTTGAAATAGAAACTCAAGCTCGCTAACTAGCATGCACTAAATACCAGTTTTTTTTAGCAGTCTCAGCTCATTCCCTGTGGCTGTCACTAGGAACGTCTAAAATTGTTCAAGTATGATGAAAGCAAATCAAAGAACACTCAAACAATGATGATTTCTATTCACAACTATGCTCACGAAAATCGCTTATCAGATAATCGTATCCTGACCACTAAAAAAGTTAAAAATAGTGGGACCTCCGTTTACGAACATTCCAGTTTACGAATCAAAACTTAGGCAAAAATCTGCTTCGGTTCGAACAGCTCCAATCAGATATCAGAAATATTTCCTCACACTCCGAAGCATGCTTACGCACAGGAGAAGAAAGATGACGATACGTGACAAGTGTTTAGTAGTGTTTGACTCAATGAGCAACATTCATCTAGTAAATTCGGTCGTTTCACTAAACAAAATAGTTTTCATCACTTTCGTGGGTTTTTTGTTACACAGGCTTATCTTCTCATTTAATATTACACCTTTTGCACAAAACCGCTTAATAAAAAATATTCCCGTTATGAATTTTCATTCTGCTACAGCAGGTACGTAGTAAGGCAGAAAAATGGAATCGCAACCAGATCCGAGTGGCACGTATTTCTTCCAAAAACCGAAAGATTGATATATCAACCTAAGCTTAGTCCGAAAATTTTCACGGAAGAGGAACCCGATCACATCTCTATCCTTATGCAATGGACTGAAATGTAACCGGAATGTTTCCATTGTTGTTCACTTGTGATGAATAAACTGCTGTTTGAACTTGCTGTGTTAACTAATGCACATTTCTCGTGCCCCACGTTTTGGAGAAAACTGATTTTTGGATCCCTCACATTAATGAGCGTTGCATTATATAAAAAAATTTGTATAGTTAGTATTATCGAAGCAAGTTTGCACTAATAAAAGACAAAATAATTCATTTTCATCGAAAAAGTGTGCTTCGGTTTAAAACCAAGCTGGAACAAACTGAGTAAGGTTCCACCCTGTCAGAAACGACATGCATGTGCTGGTGACTGTGAATACGCGTCTATGATCGAATCACAGAAAACTGATGCGACCGAAAGATATCGAGGTAAACGGGGCGTTTCGATGATGATTAAAGAGTTTATGATCGTTATTTTTTTTTTTGTTTTTAAGGAAAAACTGCACTGAACATATTTACCATGGTTTTGGAAGGAACGGTATAAAGTACACCTATAACGAACATCAATCTGTTCAAAAACAACAGCTAATTCAACAACAACTTGCAATGATAACATGAATGTTTGCTATAGATAAATATAATATGTCAGCTATACACTTGTCTCATACACGTACACCACAAACGCATAATACTCGCCATACCACTCTTGATATTATAATATCTCTGGGACTTAGCTTCCGGTTGTTACACAGATGGACTCTATCCAAGTGAATGCTGCACAATTCATAGTTGTCAATCTTTTCGGATACATATGAATAACCGAGAAGGAAGCAATCCCATAGATATTTCAATTTTATACGGTGTACGGGAATGAGTCTTGACACCAAAAACTCCTCAAGTTCTCCCATAAGTCTTTTAAATGTCTCGATAGAGTCCTTGCAAGAAGACTCTTTGTGAAGAAGAACGTGTTCATTACGGCGACAATTTTCTGAAAAATCGGAAGTTTTGTGGTGCTCCGAAAAGATCGATCTGAAAGGTGACTGCATCAAACTGTTTTTTTGCATAAGGCTATTAAGGAACAGTGTGGTTGTTTCCATCTTACAGCATATTTCTTCGATGAACGTTTACATGGGCTGTTTCCAATCGAGAAAACACGATTTCGGACGTTGAGACCAACAAAATTCCAAAATAAATGCAATAATATGTGTGCGACTGCAGGAAATTTGATCCACTCATCTCTTAACGCAATTCTTTGTCGGTAGCTTTTCATACAGGTTGTTTTCATATCAGAAGACATATTTTTCGGAGCTGGGAACCGCACTTTCCAGAGATTCATTTTTTCCATAAAAAAATTTGTCAGCCTGACGCAAAATCTTTCCGAATAAACTGTTTTGCAGGAAAGAATTCATTCCCAAGAATTTTACTTTTGAAAGCATTCCACCAAACTAAACTTTGTTAAACGCACAAACAATATTCCACCAACACTGAAATCGTAATATTCTCGAAAATATTCAGTGATCGATAATTAAATGTACGCAAAAGCCATAATGTTTGGGATTGGAGAGTAGGATTGTCATACCGATGTCGTTTAATACAATTCCGAAGAGTTCAGTTTTTTAGCTGGGAGAAACATTATGAAAATTAAAGTCAGGTCCACGAATCCCTGACTTCCTGGTCCTTCCCGCGAAATCCATGATCGGGTCTCCATTTCAAGCAATCCCCCACCACCTCAGCCTCCGCTCACGGGGGCGGGACCCCCTGCCAAAAATCCCTCCTGTTCCCAACCTTGGCATAAACTGCTGAGAACATGCAGTAACTTTCATATGCACACAAATATGACACTTAACCATCATTATGTTTTATCATTTGAACGTATTGGAATATTACTGAGATTTGGTAGAAGCCAAAAGATATCCTAACCATTTCATCGGCATTCAGATATTTCGTGTTACATCTGGTAAGTTATCTTTTATGTTATCAGTACCATACTCATAATTCAATCTCTTAATGTGATGATATTCTTTGTGCAAGTATATAAAGCAACCAAATGTGCAATTTTATACAAGTTGTAATCAGTGCTGTTTCAAATAAAACGCCAAATTGGCGCATCGGATAAATTAAGTCTGATATTATTCGCTGCATGCAATTACTCTATATTCTCAGACGATAGTCAATATCCTTCACTACATGCACTAATTTTGTATTTTCAAGCGTACAATCGACTATCCACTGATTGCCGGTCGTGCATTTTGAAGTCCGGGATGGTCTTCAACCACTTTGGTAATTACAGTCTAATGACAGCAATGCATGCGTCAATACAAATGCGTTCTTTCATCGGTGCATTAAGGCCAAACTTTAAGACGAACTGCAAAAACTATCCCATTTGCTTCAGCTTCGATTGTACAAAGGAGAACAGCTCTCTGAATTTAAGTTTCACGCTCGCGTTATTAACCAGTGTTCGCAATCGGTAAAAGTCAAAGAAGACACGCTTGCGTGAAAAGATGTTGAACGGCAGCAACTAATTGCTAAACTTCAACATGAATGAAGCGTAAGCCGATGACGAGGAGAAACAGAATCTCTAATGATGCAAATGGTTGGTATAACGAGCAAAAGAAGCCGTGCTCAAATTAAGTGAAGAGCTGACTGAGTGCATGTGATTGGTCAGTCAATATATATCTCTTTACACAAAGTGCAACTGTAATACTTCAACATATCAATAATGAACGCTCACTTTACTCAGTGTCCACCTTCCAATATTTTCAGGTGATATTATAAAGTGGTTTGAATTTTGCGTTGACGTTTTCAAATCTGCCATTCATAGTCGACCGCTGTCAGATGCACAAAAATTGACACAGCTGTTTAGTTTCTTCAAAGGTAAAACCAAAAGTGCAATCGCAGAATATCAGACACTCAAGTACTGCACATGTTGAAACGCAAGTTCGGCAAAACCTTCCAATTACTGAAACAATTATTTACCACCGAAAATAGCTCTCAGCTTCGAAAGTTCTCCAAAAATGTCGGGAGAATCTTTCGGTAGATGATCAGACCGATCATTTTCAACTTTTAATGATGATCGAGGAAAAATTGCCCAAAAAAGTTTCTTCGGAAATGTACTCAACGAGAGAAAATAGTGACGTTTGGAGGGTAAATAGTTTTCGCAATGCATCAGGGCGCATCGTATTTAGACGGGAATCAGCTGAAAGCATTGAAATGCGTTGAACGTAGAGTGCAAGCATATTCATATCAAAATGAATCAACAAGAACCTAACGAAACAGTAAATCACACATCAACATTCCCAGCTGCTATTTATCGCCAATCAAACACACGTCATTCAGCATCAACAAACAATCTGAGAAACAGGAACAACCACTGCTCTTTTTGCAACAACAACAACCAATGCCGGGAATATGAAACGAGAAAAAATTGCGCACTAGGAAGAAACGTAAGCCTCAATTGCCAGACTGAAAGAAATCTTGCAGAGAGTGCAACAGAAATGTTAAATGTTTTGACTGCAAACGAGGTCATAATAATGCATTTTGCGAAGACAGAACTCAAGAAGAACTGCGTTCAACCACAACCCAAACCAGAGCAAATGCGAGACAGTTGTCACTCATGCGGATCCTTATGATCGCGAGAGCAATATAGCCATTGCATCAAATCGTGCAAATTTTACGGTATTGCTTCTCCGCAAATCATTCACTATCGTAAATCTTAAAGAACCAGAACAATGACTGATCCTAAATAATTTTATGGTGGTCGGCTGATATATATATATATATATATATATATATATATATATATATATATATATATATATATATATATTATATATATATATATATATATATATATATATATATATATATATATATATATATTCGTGTTGTGTACGTTGGCCCGCCAGTCCGTTGCTCGGAAAAATTTTGGCTCGCGGTCAAACCTACTTGCCGATGGTTGCCCTAGACGAATCGCTTATGACTTAAATCACAACTACACGTCTGTCTCTGACTTTTATCATTCAGTGAAACACCCATGTTATAATTGGCGCTAATTTTTCTACGAATTTGTATCACCACAAAAGCTAGTATCTAATACCGAGACAAAAATCGACGACTCAATGTGCCGGAACGTCGATCACGTACCGTTCAGAAAACGCACTTCCAGCTCGAATCGAACGCACGTTACAGAATGAAGCAATTGCTCAGAAACTATTCCTAGAACTTCCTTCTTCACAGCATTTTGCCTGTTTACGACGACGTCATTTACGCAAGCAAACAGTACGAACAGGTTTTCAGTGGATGGTGCACATAATCTAATGGAAGTGCTCCCAAAATCCCTAAAATTGGAAACTGCGATAAGCTCTAAAAGCAGAATACTCGGGCTTAGGCTGAGACTAAGGTTGACGCCCAGGCTTGGACCGAGGTTGATAATAAGGCTTATGATGACGTTCATCTCGGGGTCATGACCGAATCTCAGGTAACATTGGGGCTAACCATAAAGAGGAGTTCCCTATTGCAATGAGTTCTAGTCAAATCGTCGGGGGCAACTGTTCAAGTGCAGCTGTTTCGGGGCAGTTGTCCTAGAACCACATAAAACATGCAAGCGCTTTAGGTGCAATCGCATCAAGTTTACGTTTTTGATGCCTTGATCAGATTATATCAGATTTTCTCGAAATTCATCTAATATCAAAGTTCTTTGGAGCATTCCCCGAAAACTTTCGGCGAACGGGTATCCCGATAATTTTGGAGAAGTCGAGGGCAAAATTTGCAGTCGGGAACCCCAAAAATGCAGTCGCTTCAAAAAAAAAAATCGGCGACGAGGCCCTTGAGATTACCCGTTTTCCGCAACACTACTTATTACTATTCATATTAAGTAGAATATGTATACATATATATTTGATTCGCGCTCATATATAAAAGGAAGATACACCAATTAACTTATCATATATTCTGCTTCACAGTACGTCAATGTTCCCAGAGAGGTGAACGTTTCATGTTCGTGCCAAACCATTTTGTCATGATTTACACATTTCCTACGACATCTAATATTAGATATAATCCTCCCCATTAAAGTCAATTTGCTCGCGACTCAACTGCTCTTCATCTGTCAAGTGGTGATATTCTTTGTGCATGTATAGAACATAATCTGAAGTTCTTGTAAAAAAAAAGATGTTCCAAATAGAACGTCGAAACTATCTGCTCGAATGTTCAATTAATGCTACTTTAATTGTTGCTATTATTTGATCACAATTTATGACCACCAGAATTTTAATCAAATGAGGTGGTGTGATGAAGATTTCGAATATGGCCTTAACAAGATATGTTTAGTGCATTCTTAATCAATATTTTCTTCGTGGGCAATCCATCTGAGTTATTCCAAGGTTCCGTAGCTACCTGTCATCATTATTAAGACGTACAGTGTTAGCAGAACCGATCGCAATAATGTTGGTATGAAACATGATCCTAGACGAACGGTCTTGTACAAAACTGTTCACCAAAAGCTATTGCGATTGAAGATGCAAGTTGGTGAAAAAGAAAAAGTAAAACGAAGATGGTAACGAAGCATAGAGTATGCCTCAATAGATAAAGTATGAAAAAAATATTTCACACTTTCTAAATCTCAAATAGCAGTCAGTCATTTGTCTGAACGGAAGTATATGGTTTTTCATCATTAATATCACATCGATGCGCAATACATTCGGGAATGCTTTTTCTTTCATTTGAAACGAGTGAAAATTGAAAGAATTGAAGAGCATAACTTCAGTGCATTGCAACACAAAGCGATGGGCCTTCACATAGCGGATAAAGCTGGAAGAAACCGTTGAAGTGACTTGGAGGAAGATAAAAGAAGAGAAAGAATGAATAGCTTAAAGATGGAATATTACCTTGAATTGAAAAAAATTGTTGCTGGAGAAGAGTACAAGCAATAATGAAGTGCATTCAATGACTTGTTCATTTATTATCGATCACTGTTGGTCAATTTTTCATCGCGAGACGTCGTCGTTGCACTCTCAAAGAAAGTGCCTAATTGAATAACACTGTTGATGACGATACTGGCTCATTCAGGTGTAACAAATGCAACAACAAAAAAAATCTACTAGGCAACTTACCACAGCCCGTTTGGTGAATATCTCATACATAAAATGTCTGATGTGTTTTGATCATAGTAAAAAAATGATAATGCCTTCACAAATACAATGGTCTCAAAACATATTCACTAAGTCAGACAAAATACGCGCAAATCTTTATCACTGTCCTCATTTCCAACACTCTGAGTGTACTCAATTCATACGGAATATGATTTATTTCATTCGTGTGTTGTCTAACCGAATCAATCGGATAATCATGACTCACAAAGTGACGAAAAAGTACTGAAATTTGCAAACGTGCAAACAGGTAAAGCAGGGTGAAGTGATGAGAACACTCAATACACTTCGCCGATAGTCGATTTGAATGAACAAAATTTGAAAAAAAAACAAGAAAAAAAGAATGACAACAACTGGAAAGACAGGCAGTGGCACATGGGCGATGATGACTATGACTACGACGACGCGTCGTGACACATTGAAAAAATAAGGCCAACTGAAAGTGATTGTAATGAGAACTGAATAATAAAGATAGATAGAAGTGCTAGACGCACAGTGTTCGTCGATTATGATGACGAGGATGACAATCTGATAATCGGAATAGAAGTGGATAAGCCAATCGATAATCGAACGTTCCATGTTCATTATCACTGTTCACTGTTTCGGTAAATTTTCAGCGTGCATAAATAATTTCATGACAAACAAACAGTAAACGAAAGAACGCTTCACTTCAACTGCTAATTCTATCCATCCACGCAACCACTCGCCAAACTAATTTTGTCATAATCGTGATTCGTCCCTTTCTATCCACCATCGAAAAGGCGATCAACGAAAGTGAAGATGATAAAAACAAGAACACATAACAGTTTCGAAAACGATATTACTCAATCACCATTTTCCTTTTGTTTCTCATTACAGCTGAACGTATCCAGTTCTCAACTTTCTCGACCCAACATGATTGCGAATGTTCACGTATATCGTCGATAAATGGAAAGCAGCCGCGTACGTCATTTGTTTTGATATGGTTGTTGCGATCAAATGACGTGTGGAAACGTAAACGAAACGTTCATCAAATAGCGTTTTAGAAATAATGTTCGGTAAACAGTGTTTGTCTGGTATTATTCTAATATTACGGCTGAATATGGGCATAATACTAATACGATCGATCATTGGTGCTCAATTAACTCCAAAAATCACTAAAATAAATCACGAGTTCTTTCCAACGTAATGCTACGATCCGTTCACTTGAGATGTTAATTCATTTCTTAATTCCACTTACGCAGTGGATACATTATGCTGATGAAGAGCTAGCAAACTAGCAGCAATAATAATTAGTTTTACTTTAAGTTGCACAGAACAACCGCATGTGTTCGCAATATACGAACTCACTATCAGTTGACCCAACGGAACAGTAGCAATCAACTTACTCGAGAAAATACGCTATCGATTTCATGCCACAACCTTACTCGGTGATTTTTGGTGGCGTTGCATGCATTCCTAGATAGTCATTAGTCGTATTCAAAACTCGAACTTGTGAAATGCACACGTGACGGCAGAAAAAGTTTTCTGTTTTCGAGAGCTACTATGACAAGCAAAGCAAGTATTCCTACCAGATAAAGTTTTATCAAAACATGCATGCATATCAATGCAAATGCAACGCTTTTCACATTCACTAGCATCAATCCAAACACCGAAACACATCAAGCAAATTCACCACAAACGGACATCTACAAAATACACTTCCTCATACAACTAGCACTGCGCATTCACATATCCAAACGCCCATATCGATGCATACGCAAAAGCATTCGTATGGACACACACAGAATTGGATATGCACCGAAGAGCAATCGCCACACACAAATACACTAACATGTACATATGAAGACAAGGAAGCTGTTGCGCATGTGTTAGACAGATTCATGGCCATATGCTTATTACACGAATTCACATCACAGCAGCAGCAGCAGCAGCAGCAGCAGCAGCAGCAGCAGCAGCAGCAGCACACTCTACACGTCAAATATACACTTCACTCGTACACAGCCAACACTCTACTCTTATGCAGCCATATCATTCGTAGACAGGAACCGAGATATGGTTATGTACGCAGACATATCACATTTCAATGCATGGATAAGACTGCACAGTTCAGGAAGGGAGCTGATTCTTTGATTCTTAAAAGCACTCCAGAAACCAATGCTCCATTGGTGAGTGGTCAGTGAAAGAGCTTCATCTGCGAAATCAGCTTCGAAATGGTGTCGAGTAAGCACACCTCCACCAAATTCTCGAAAAAAAAACTAATCTCGTTAATTCACTATTCTTGCAACAGAATCGCCACAGCTGAAGTTTCCATAATAGATCCTCGGAACATCGTCTCAAGAATGAATTTCAAACTACGCTGCGCACCATGATCGAAAGAACCCTCAATAACGAGTCTCGTAATGTGCGAGGGCATTAAGGACTTTCATAGAAAAAACTGAAAGGCTGTGATGATACGTTCCAACGAATGATGCTCCTTCAAAGGTATATCGCCAGAGAATACCGTCAAGAACGGCCTAAGATACATTGGAAATTGGAAACATATATGGATACATTTGCACATATATGGAAATTGGAGTGACAATTTTTGGGTTGAAAAAGAAACTCTAAAAGTGCCAGTTTCAACTCAGAAAAATGTGTCTTCAGGCCATAAGAAACCTGTATATATGATGAAGTCTCGAAAGAACGATCTCAGTAGAACATTTTCAATGCAGTGAAAATTCACAGTGAAACTCGATGTTCATTCGATATCAAGTGGCACTTTATAACCACTCCCTCTGTTTGCCTTATATATTCAACGTTGGAAGTGTTCATCCGCCTGGGCTCAGAGGGTTGAATGCGAATCAATCGACGGCCACAGTAACAATCGGTGAAGTGATGATGAAACGCACTCGTGAAGCTGTCACCATAAAAAACGGTTGTCAGTGTTTGTGAATAGAACACCGCGGACTCTGCTTTCATCAGAGGCGTTCAACAAACAACGGAAAAGGATGAGAATCCAAGAAAGTGAACTTGTGACAGGCAACGCCCACACGTGCACTTTGCTTAGCTGAATGACATTAGCTCGTTAGATGCGGCTGAAGAGAGGATTGGTGAGAAAAAGAGAAGGAATGAACAGATAGCATGGATGAATGCTTGATGCGACATGAAGGGATAATTAAAACTCGGTATGAAGATGATAAGTTATTGTTGAAATGTGGGCAAATTTATTCGATATTGTTGGCAACAGTAAATAACGCGAATGGCGGACGCGGACGGGGTCCTTGAAATTCGCCAATCCCCGTAAAACACTTCTTTGAAACATGATGTCATACCTTGCACGGTTGTTATATATTGGCTCAATAAAAGTTGAAACTGAATCTGGCCATTTCTACGGAAATTGCTGCAGCTTAAGTATAGCACTTACAATAACATATTCCACGGAAAATTGGCAGTGATTTGCGTTTTCGCTATAAAATACTTTCGGATTTGTCTTTCTATCTTATACGTTCGTGGGAACGTGCATTATATTTGCTTATGTGCGTTGTTAAATTTTGAACTCGACTGGCTGATTATCTTTGTTAGTACTACGGACATTACATTCTCGCTGGCATCATGAATCGAGAGTAAAAAATGGCAGCGACCCGACCTTTTTGCTCGGAAGGTCACAAGCCATTCACCAACCAAACACAGACACGTAATGCACTATTCCCATATTGTGTTGAAAGCTCGCGATTAATTTCAACAGCTGAAACACTTTTCAAACAGAGGAACCCTTAGGCCAGCCATCGGTATATATATATATATATATATATATATATATATATAAATGAAGAGAAAATATGTGTCGCAACACAGTTAGTCGCATATTAGGAAATTCTGTGTCGAAAATCTTCAGTATAACAGTTAAATAATTTGAAAACTTTTTCTTTTCGTTTTTTACCCCTTTAAAATCAAATTCTCAAGTTCATCTGGCGGGCCAAAAATTATTATCGGCGGGCCAGGGTTTGCCTTAGGCTATTATCTCTTGCAAGCGGCCAGTGCATCCGCCATACTT
Organism: Anisakis pegreffii; assembly: GCA_035041965.1. Taxonomy (NCBI): domain Eukaryota; kingdom Metazoa; phylum Nematoda; class Chromadorea; order Rhabditida; family Anisakidae; genus Anisakis; species Anisakis pegreffii. The sequence continues at coordinate 68,233 of JAPYMA010000828.1, read as the reverse complement.
GAGTCGTCAAAGCAACAAGAAAAATGACCCGATCGAGTGCAAGCATTACCTCAAAACGTGCAATAGTAGGAACTGTAATCAAACAAGCGTATAAGGCAGGGCATCAACCTCAGAGACATATTACGAAAAAGGCAGATAATTTTTGACTCACCAACGTTTTTGAGGCTTTCGTGAACTACAAAAATGAATTTCGCGAGTAAAAAGTATTTTCAGCTGATTTTGATAGGAACTGAAACCACTGGTAGGACACTTTACAGTAAATGATCTTTCGGAAACTTGTGAGTATCGTCTTCTTGATGCTGTACTTTACATTCCTCATATCAGTAAAGTTCTTTATACTGCTTTCATATAATACACTTCAAAAATGAAAATGCTTCAGCATCACTGATTTAAAGAATTCGATTCATACGTCAATTTCTTTTTCTTTTTCTTTCTCTCTCGCTACTTTATTTTCATCATTAAAAAAATTTTTTAAAAACATTACTATAACGACTGCTGGCATGAAACAGAGAGAGAAGTGTCGCAGAGGAAATGATCGATGGTCTCGAGCAAGCACTGACGATACACACTGGAATTAAGCAAGTAACGCTACGTGCACTCTTGAAAGTGCCCATATAATGAACACAAGAAGAAGGTTCCAGTGAGCAACGAGATAAGAAAAGTGCCAAGTTTGGGGCAACATTCATTACACAACATTTCAACTGAACCCTATTCGAACTCTTCTTCAGACTTTTCTCGTACTACGTCTGCACTAACTGGCCGAGCACCACACCATGATTTTCAATTGCATCAGCAATCAAAAAAGCCATCGTCAAAATGCGCTATCTAAACCGCCAGTTATAACAAGGGGTAGGAGGAGGAGGAATTCCCTCTAGAGGGGAATTAGGAAATTGAGAAGGGTGCAAAATTGATTATGATTGATATTCGTTTGATAACTGTTTTTTGTTAACGAGGAATCGACTCATCTGATAGTACAGAAGAATTCTTAAACATAAAGTTCTTGATCATTAAATCAATTCTTAGATTTTCTTCTTACGTATCCATTGAACGAATATAACAGAATATGCGAGGGGAGAGGGAGAAAAAGACGATCTCACAGATCGTCGGAGGTGGTTTATCAAAGAAGTGAGTCACTGATCTAAACAGTTGATGAATAACCCAGTAATCTGCTAATGTTACTCTACCTAATAAGTTGATCACTTAGTTTACCACTAAACACTCACAACTGCGTAAGGAACGTAAATGTCTTTTGCAATGTTCGGCTATGTACATATCAAATTTCATTTAATAATCCGGTTGGAGGATGAAAGCATCCGATTACTTTATCTAGGTGATTTGGAACTCGCATTAAAAGAATTGAGCGTGAATGAGATGACTCAATCAAATTCATCAATGATGATGGAAATTCATGTGAATCCAGATTTGTAACATGGCTCAACTTATCGAAATACATTTCACAAGCTCGATTCTCATAAAATCATTGGCCAAACTATACCTCGTTCCAAGACCTTTTCGAATTCATTACCGTTGTTTGTTAGAATCATGCAAAAACAGTTAATCTGGAACAGCAATCAACGGATAAAGATAAACTGACATCAGCGGGAATAAGAACAAAGATGAAGTTTGAAAAGAAGCAGTCAGTCACAATGACTGCAACATTCATATACCACATAATTTGTTGACACAAGTATCAGTATTGCTGCAACTTGAGAGCCAGAAAGTAGGAAGGAAATAAAGGGAGATTGAAGTGCAATCAATGAACAACAAACATGACGACTGAAGGAAAGGAAGAATAGTACAGTAGTGAAGGTGTCTGTTTTGGCAGAGTTGGTTAGTTGCTTGTTTGCAAAAGTTGTCTGCAAAATTTGGGAAGTGAACTGAAATGAGCAAAAATCAAACTCTTCGTAAACAGAATTGATGTCGGCTATAGACCGAGAAACATACTGAAATCGATTATACATGGATAGATGAATGGATGGTTAGATGTGTGCGTATCGAGTGCTAGTACTTATTAAAGTACTGCTGAGCTGTGGTTGAAAAAAAACGGGGACAGCAAGGAAGCTGTTCTTACTAACGCTGCTGCACTATGTCTGCTTTCTATTCAACTCAACAACTTGTACCACCCATTTGATTTGATTTATTTTCATTTGATGTCAGTCGATCATATGCAACATACCCCTAGACCACTGTGTTGTTTCCATCAAAAGTTCATCAGCTTCATGTTGTCGAATACTATTATGAGTTGAACTATTAATGCCATCTCCTCGACGTACGTTAACAAAACTCGTTTCGTATTGAAAGCAAAAGCGAGATGAGAATGCAAACGGATGATTTATACGCATCAAACACCATATTGCCACAAAAACGCAACCAATAAGCATTGTAATATATTGTGTGAATGCAAACAGGAAATTATTGTCACTCTTCAAGCAGTCGAACATTTAAAAAAAACAAGGAAAAAAATACAAATTCTTTCCTTTCTGAAGTTCTGCAAAGATTTAAAATTTACTTTCGAATCGACTGAAGTTGACCTAGAGAAAACTGAAAATGATAGGCTATCAATTTCTTATTTTGTTTGGCAGAGTCAAATACAGACTTTAGTAAGTCGATTGATGTACGCTGTTCGCTTCCTTGTCATGAGTAAAAAACTACTGGCTAAATGGATGATGAAGTAAACGAGATAAACCGATAGAACTTTCTTCATTCACATAAAATAAATGCATCAGAAAAGATTGGTGAAGCGAAACATTCGTTTCACATTTGAAAGTTATCGACTGTACTCAAAAAAAAAGAAGTTGACTGAGGACAGAAATAACGGAATTATGAAATTAATGATAAGAATGAACAGATAAATGAAAAGAAATAGTCAGTTCCTGCTTATTATCAAGTGATAAGAAGATGCTCACAGAGGAAATGGGGCATGAAAACATGAAGAAGAAGTACTGATTATGAAATGTTTGATTTCATTGTAAACAAATACTTGAAATTATCATAATATATCAATTTTTAACTGTTTGACAAAGGCGTGACAATCGCAATGCTGACGAAGGTGGACTCGAACTCAGGCTAGGATTCCTGAGGCTCAGGGATTCCAGAATGATTATGGGCGCTCGGGATTTCCCAACATAATCTCAGTTCTGACTATGCATCGAAGAACATTCGTAAAATTATAGTGGAGATTATTTTAATTCGCTTAATTACAAATGCATCTGTTACTTTTATGTTTTTAACTGTTTTTGTCTGAACGCTGCACGGAAATCTTCAGAAAGAATCACACTGCAAAAAATTCAAAACACTGAGATTTCATCCAATCGAAAGAGTATAACGACATCGCTTGAAACGGAAATAGAAAACGAAACAAAAAATGCATAAGACGAAAGGAAGTTAAGAAAGTCATGAAGGTGACATGCAAAAGTACCCGATTACAACCATACTGGAGAACGCGGTTACTTTTTTACATGCACTACACATTCAAATGCACATTCAGCAGAAAAAGCACATAACGCTAAAATAAGTAAAAATCATTGAGCATTTGGAAAGATGAATGCTGACGAGTTTATTTTGCCAAATAACGACTCGATATAGTGAACAACACTCACGGTTGTAGATAAAACAGAGACATTTTTCGGTTCCTGATGCTTTTTAATGAACTCAATACCTTAGCCAACAGCACGTAATGGTATCATAACCGCAGTTACTGCATTTGCGTGCCTTCGTTCTTTTTTCCAACTGCATTGAATATATGAGGCATGCAACCGACATCAATCACCTGCATTCTACCATTCACGTTCAATTTGAATGTTTCAATTTCGCTCTTCATTCATTACATTTCAAACGGTTAGTAGCTGCGTTCGATGGATTTATTCGAGCATTCATTTCGAGATAAATCGATAGAGCTTTTATCTCGCGTTGATGCACTGAAAAGGCGGCCTAGTTGCTCTATTATTTCATCTCCATTAATCGTTTTTCTTTGGTAGTTGATGAGCATACTGGAACTTTGAATTCGTTCGGCTCAACCGATAGGCAACCGCGAATTGCTAAACGAAGCCGAGCAATGGAACGCAAACTTGAACAGTCGTTTCCATATGTTCCAGTCATACTTTAGAATTTTGATTAGAGTTTGGAAATTTCAAAATCTGAAGATCGTGAACTACGCCGTCCCACGCAAAAAACAACTCGTCTCAGCTGCCTTTCAAACTAATTGTTTGAAGCGAAACTTCAAACATGTTGTTGCTAGACCAGAAAGCATACTCCTCTGAGATGGGACTATACAAGAAGAAGGTCTACTTGCTTTGACAGTTAGTGTTTTGACAGTCAATTTTTTTCTATGCCGAACATCAAGCAAAATAAACGTTTTCACAGTCGAACTATGTACTCCTATCTTTGTACGGTGCCCCTGATCATTCTGCCATGATGGCTCAAGCAAACTCATTCTCAGAGCAACCCTTTTACCTCACATAAATTCCACCTCCTAGAAATTCCGTAGGTCTTGAAAACAGGTTCTCGGTCACCTCGATGATACCAATAAAATGATGGACGTTCGATCCCAAAAATCCACGAAAATTTTGGCCCTTTCCCTTTTAGGATTCTGAAATTGAAAAGATTTCTCATTCTAACTGTCGCAGACGCGTGCGAATTGACACAAGTGGAGAAACATGCCAAAGTAAATGAAGTCAAAACTGTTGAATAATCACCAATAAGCAAGCTCAGTTCAACGAGAAAGGGATCCGTGACGACATCTCTACTTCCAAATAACTGGTGCATATGCATTCGAACTGAAGCAGCTGATCAACTGCTGAATGATTATTAAAACAAAAACGACGCATTAAAATCGTTTTCCCAAGGAAAGTAGATGATGACGTACGTATGAGAGCTACTGTTGTGAAAATGACAAGAAATGAATGACAAACAACGAAAATGATTGGTTGATGTGGATAAGCGTACGTACAGCTTCAGTCTAACAACAGAATTATCGTAACGTCTATAAATCGGCGAGTTCACCAGTCACCAGTTTGCTATTACCAATCAACAACTATCACCGATCAAGCAATAATGCAAATGAGCCATTATGTAGGCACATCATAAAATAACATTAACATTTGTGATGCTGGTATTATCTTTGTTTGGTATACATTCATATTCATGCATTCCACAGATACAAAGATGCAGGTGTGACAGTTATGTACACCGACAATGAATTGGGGTTCGATAGGATATGATGCCAATGACGGAATACGAATTGAAATGGCATAAATTATGATGACGTCCATCACGAACGCATAGGGAAGAATGCTTCTGATGAAATGAAAACTGATTAATTTATGAGGGATACTTTCAACAATTGTTTTGAACGAAGTACTAGATTGCTTACGTTAGAGTAGCCTTACGCCTCCATGTAAGCGGCAATGAGGTGCAATTGCAACCGTTTAATTGTGATCAATCTTCCGATATAGTCACGTCATCAGATCGAGTAAGTGGATTCATGAAGAAAGTTTTCATCTACTTAGTTAAATGCAAAGTTGAAAGAAAAACGATCATGAGGAAATCACGTATGTAATATCAAAATATAAACACGAATGTAATACGGAAGTATTCATGAGTAATAACTCAAGCAAATAAACATACGCATGCACACAAGTGGTAGACAGACACATACATAAGTATTGCTAAATGGAGCATTCATTGATTTATTTCGATGGTTTCATGATTATTGAAAGTGAAAGTTGCTAGCAATGGTTGTAAAATGGGTGCTGTTAGTAAAAGTTGTTAATACTGGCTGTTAAAATTGCTTCAAGGAATAGAACGCGGAACTAACAGTGGCGAGCAAACGTGATCGTTGAATGCTCACAATGAGAGAACAGACAGCAGCATTCAATAGAGATGATGTTGATGTAGCCACTAGTTATACACCACTCAGCATTGATGACAACATAGCTCGCTTATTTTTTCTTCATCAACCACTAACTCAATACACAACTCACCGCATAGACTGCATTCACTTGATATATAGAACGAAGAGGATATGAGACGGGAATGAATTCAACACTACGGCTCAGTACTAGTGTTTCAATGGAGTTTGCTTATTGGTTCGTGAATTCTATTCGGAATCCAGTTGCACATTATGTGTCCTACTAGTCAGCGTTAGCGACCAAAGGACATGCAGCATACATTTTCACTGAACGAATCTATACATGCGTCAGCATCAGTCGTCTTGGAATAAATCCTGGGCTGTTAATCAATGCAATAAAGTACGTAAAATAATCAAACATACAGGTATACGAACGAGATTGTTGTCTTATTATTAAATGGAATCAGAATATGGCAACAGATCATAAAGTAGTTTGGAGAACAAAATAGCTCAGTCCCGATTCGATCCAACATTATCGTCACTTGACCCACATTGCTTGAGTGGTTGTTAGCGCTCGCTACATATAAATTGATTAGTTCCTGATGAAAACGTCCAAAATACCATCATAAATTACCCAAACAATTTTACTTCGTACGATTCATACCTTGAGCATATTTAAAAAAGGAAGCAATTTTGCCAAAAAAAATCACTGTTATATCATAAAAATATCTCGTCGCAAATCTGACCATTAGAATGGGTCTACACTAACACATCTATTGAATATATCATTATGATAAATGCAAATGGCTAAACATGCACGTGAAACGCCGCATGACGTGGATACGTCGCATGACGCAAAACATTTTTTATGGATAATACGGTGTAACATCTATAACGACGTTCATTTTATATTCATCTCATTGGTTCAACTCTCGAAAAACAACCATTCAGTCAACTGAAAAATGAGCTACCTAGTTATTCATTTACTCATTCCTTTACTCGCCCATCTATTCCCCATCTGTTTCCCTGAATGTTTTGACGTGTTGTCTCGACTGACTTTAAAACTGAATTGTTTGACCGAGGGCTACTTCATATATGTATGAAGGTGACATTTATATGAATGGGAAACAATACCGCAGATCACATCCTTTCAAATGATCATTTTTGGCGCAGAAACGACCTGTATAAAGCTTCGGTTCAAAAAAAAATCGTTCGAACGATCGCTAGGTCAAACTGTTTTGTCGCCTAAGGCGATCTAGTGCACGAATTCGAAATTTAAAATTTTCTTAGTGTCACCACACGAAATGGCACCATCTTGACATTGAACAACCTATGTGACAGTTCATCGAAAAAGAATCGCGTTGAAAGGCTGCGCTATTTACACATCACGATTAGGTGCCCGAGGCGAGACCAAAACAATTTGACCCAGCGATCATTCGGACCAATGATTTTTGAGCAAAATTTCATGTAGTCTGTTTTCAAGCTAAGAAGCACCGTTTCGAGAAGTAGAACTTCAGATATTCAGAAGGTCAATAATCGCATACCACGGCGTCTTAGATGAAAGAACAAGTTAGCCCGATGTTATTTCAATTCCTTTTAATCGAAATTTTAAACAGACTATTTTCAGAACGAAAGATGTCTTTATGAGGATTCAGATATTGAAAATTGCAATATTGAAAGAAAAACTGTCACTCTGATATACATATTCGTCCACCGCCAAATCCAGATCATGATACAAATGGAAACAATCAAAGTATCTGGAAATAACCACAGACTAACTATAAGTCGATGGGATCATTTCATTCCCAGATAAGGGCAAAATCCGTTCACAGTAATGCAGAAAAACAAAAACAAGAACTTGGTGTAATCTGACTGCAGCTATTTTGGTTCTCACAGTTTCCATACAACTTATACCCAGAAGTCATTCTTGACTAAATACGCTGAATCGATGAGAATTTACGATTGCTTTCGGCATCAGTACTTCTTATCACAGTTATCTCATTACTACCAATAAGACATTGGCTAACCTTCGAGGTGAACGAACAAAATATTTCAGGTACAGACATATGCCACACCAAGCATACATCTTCGGATCACCTGCGCAAGATAAATTATCTTGAGGAATTGGAGCTTTTTCATTATCTTGAATGCATACGCATATGGCTAATGGATGCACATACACAGATAGGTGCATATGATGCGTCACGTCACGGCAGGCGCAAAAAGTCGAGGTGTGGGACTGCGATGAAAGAAGAGACTTCATATAAGAGAAGATGTAAGTGGAATTGGGAGATAGTTGAGATGGACTAATGGTGAATGGGTATGTACGCTGATGGCATCGGAGCAAAATTTCATGTCGGTCGGAATCCGACCGAAATGACTTTTCATCATTCCGACAGTCGGAATTACGACCGAGTGTCGAAAGGATTCGGTTGAAATCCGACCAACTTGACATTTTGAACTTCCAACAGTCGGAATTCCGATCGGCCTTCCGAATTGCTCGATTGGAATCCGACTGTCGCAATTAGACCGAAATTGTCGGATTTTTCCGACCGACCATCGGTCGGATGTCATCACTAATATACGAAGACCTAAACGACAAAGTGCTTGAATTCGATTCCACATTTTCAAGATCTTTGTGCTACATGGATGTGACTGCCAGAAAATAGATGTGCATATGTATGTCCCTGTGTGTATATGTATGTGAAAGAGTACCTTTATGTGTATGTGCATGTGTCTATGGGTTTGTGTATGTGAATGGGTATGTGTATCTTGATGTGTATGAGTATGTGTATGCATGTGTCTATGGGTATGGGTATGTGAATGGATATGTGTATCTTGATGTGTATGCATGTGTCTATGGGTATGTGTATCTTGATGTGTATGAGTATGTGTATGCATGTGTCTATGGGTATGTGTACCTTGATGTGTATGAGTATGTGTATGCATGTGTCTATGGGTATGTGTATCTTGATGTGTATGAGTATGTGTATGCATGTGTCTATGGGTATGTCTATCTTGATGTGTATGAGTATGTGTATGCATGTATCTATGGGTATGCGTATCTTGATGTGTATGCATGTGTCTATGGGTATGTGTATGTGAATGGATATGAGTATGTGTATGCATGTGTCTATGGGTATGTGTATCTTGATGTGTATGAGTATGTGTATGCATGTGTCTATGGGTATGTGTATCTTGATGTGTATGAATATGTGCATGCATGTCTCTCTATGGGTATGTGTATGTGAATCGATATGTGTATCTTGATGTGTATGCATGTGTCTATGGGTATGTGTATGTGAATGGGTATGTGTATCGTGATGAGTATGAGTATGTGGATGCATGTGTCTATGGGTATGTGTATCTTGATGTGCATGAGTATGTGTATGCATGTGTCTATGGGTATGTGTATCTTGATGTGTATGAGTATGCATATGCATGTGTCTATGGGTATGTGTATGTGAATGGATATGTGTATCTTGATGTGTATGCATGTGTCTATGGGTATGTGTATGTGAATGGGTATGTGTATCGTGATGAGTATGAGTATGTGTATGCATGTGTCTATGGGTATGTGTATGTGAATGGATATGTGTATGTGTATGCATGTGTCTATGGGTATGTGTATGTGAATGGATATGTGTATCTTGATGTGTATGCATGTGTCTATGGGTATGTGCATGTGAATGGGTATGTGTATGTGAGTGTGTATGCGTATCTTGATGAGTATGTGTATGCATGTATCTATGGGTATGTGTATGTGAATGGGTATGTGTATCGTGATGAGTATGAGTATGTGGATGCATGTGTCTATGGGTATGTGTATCTTGATGTGCATGAGTATGTGTATGCATGTGTCTATGGGTATGTGTATGTGAATGGGTATGTATATCTTGATGTGTATGAATATGTGCATGCATGTCTCTCTATGGGTATGTGTATGTGAATGGGTATGTGTATCTTGATGTGTATGAGTATGTGTATGCATGTGTCTATGGGTATGTGTATCTTGATGTGCATGAGTATGTGTATGCATGTGTCTATGGGTATGTGTATGAGTATGTGTATGCATGTGTCTATGGGTATGTGTATGTGAATGGGTATGTATATCTTGATGTGTATGAGTATGTGCATGCATGCCTCTCTATGAGTATGTGTATCTTGATGTTTATGAGTATGTGTATGCAGGTCTCTATGGATATGTGTATGTGAATGTGTATGTATATCTTGATGTGTATGCATATGTCTACGGGAATGTGTATTTGAATGTGTATGTATATGTTGATGTGTGTGAGTATATGTATGCACGTGTCTATGGGTATTTGTATGTGAATGTGTATCTGTATCTGTACTTGTATGTATATGCATGTGTATGCGTGTATGTGATTTGTATGTGCACGTATATGATGAGTATGTGCATATTTACGTATTTGTATTATGTCTTACTGTATTATGTACAATTATGTGATGTGGGGGCATATGCACGCAAGAATTGCACGTGATGTTTACGTGCATGTGCGTGCGATGTGCATGCGCATGGGCATGTGATGTATATGGGCATGGACATGTGATGTGTATATGCATGTGGTGGTATGCTCACGGAAACAATGCAAATTTTTGCTGCAGTAGAATCATACCTTCACGCAGCTCGAGCATTTCAGTATATCACTCGACGCAGTTACAGCTAAGCGTTTCTTCTCGTTGTTCTATTTTTTGTTCGATTTTGGTGCAGTACATATAAATGAATCGATTGGTCGTAGCGACACTTATCCAAAATTAAAGCACCTGCTCAACGTTTTCAAAATGGCATACAGTAGTAATTTGCTCGATCGTCGCTCCTTTCTGGTGATTATTTACGACCATTCTTCATCACTTTCGTTGTTCCATTTGGAATCTTCAATGGAAGTGAAATAAAAGCATGGATGGCGACTATCGACATTTGTATGCCGATATTTGGAATCTTCATGGACGCCGACATTTGGAATCTTCAATGGAAGTAAAAGCATGACATTCTGGTGATTTACAGCTACTGAAGTATATGTAGAGGTCATTCGGTCAACTAAATGTTTTAAAATCAATCAGCTTTGCACGTTTCTTCTTACTGCTTTCTGTATCTCATTATCAGCGAAAGGTTTCACTCACTCGCATAAAATGATATTCGTGAGCCAGAGGAATATGTGGTGAATCAACGCGAAGTTATCTAACGAAGGAACAATTCGTCAAAAAATATGAGCAGTTCGAATAGGATTAAATCTCAGTTGCTCAAATTTTTTATAATGAAAGCAAACGTTAATTTGATTTCCTCGGTCCACTGCTAAGGCAAATTAAAAAACGACCAGATAATTAGAAGTTAATCAGATAGTCAGCTCGTCATCACGATGGTTACTGAATGTTGTCTCATCTCTCTCCTTGTCACCCCTCCCTGTCCAATGCATTAAAATTACACAAAATGCCAACTTATGATCTAGTGCTTCTTTCAGCTCTCTGTAAAATTCTTCAACTTGATCCTCATCATTCGCGGACAGTGGACAATAAGTCGGAATGATTTTGAGGATGGCAGCTGAACATGTAAGATTCCTGATAGCATTTTGCATAAGATAACTCCATCAACCTGCTCACAGTCAAATTTATACCTCCAAGTGTACTGGGACCCCCTCCTTTCTTCAGTATTACAACATTTCCATCATTCCACGTTGTAACAGTTTTTCTTCCCTGCAAGCCGTGTTTAGCTCCAGCATATCAAAACTAACCTTTTTATTTCTTCGTTTCTATGGGTGAATCCGGTTGTCCTCACCAATGAATTTCAGATATAGATTCATATTAGTGGTAGTACCCGATCGACGTTCGGTCGGAACTCTACCAAACAATTTTGAAATTTGGTCGAATTCCGCACGTCGAAATCTAAAAATGTGAATTCGGTCGGATGCCGTCACTAGTGCAAATGGCACTGATAGTGTGGTGCAGGGATCGGGGAATTTCGGGGACCCTGTCCCCGAATCCCTGACTTTTTTTCGAACCGACGACATTTTCGGTGTCCCTGACTGGAGAATTTCATCCCCGATTTTCTCCGTCGCCGACTTTCTGTTCATCTCCGCATCACACTGGGCACTTAGCCGATGGTTTTTTCACAGATGACACCTTTAATATATTAATTATTCAGCCGATCACATCCTCGGTCCACTGCTAAGGCAAAAACAACAACTTAAGATGATCAAATTGGTTGACCCATTCTAATCGATAACTTAAAAGAGGCAAATCATAACAAGGAAGAGCGCTCAGCTCCAATTAACGCTTAATGTCACAGTGAAGAGTTCAAGTAGCTCGCTCACCTCGACATCTGGTTCAAAAGACGCGAAGTTTTTGTTTATGTATTACCAGTAACGCAAATCATTTTCGCCTAGTCGACTAAGAATAGAGAAGTCGAGTAGCAATGAGGAACGCTCGTTAACAATCAGTGCTTATTGAGTGTTTAATAGCTGAGCGCCGCCACTCTCAATTGGATTTTATATGGAATGTTTTTTTTTTCAAAACAGGCATGAAGAACAGCCATTTTTGCATCGCCGTAACACTGGCGAGGCGTCCGATGAATCAAATGTTCAGCCACATGGTTGAAATAGACCTGAGCTATAACATGATGTAGCATATAAAGATTTTTCGTGTGATAGCTGAGCGCTGCCATCTTCAGTCCAAAGAATTTTGGAGATAACAGCAGATAAAATGAAAGGTATAAAATCCTTGATATCATTTATGACATAGTCGAATATATCACTTGATATCATTTTAGCACCCCATGGTCGAATATATTAAATGACGTCAAAGAAAGATCTGAGGAGCCTCCATAGGATACATCCAATTGAAACTAAACCTGGTTCGAGTAGGATTTCCAAAATATCGTTTGAAATATCAATCGAACGAGATGAAAAACGGGCTGAAATAGCTATCGAAATAAATCACCAAATTCAAGCTACTACAGAAGTTATTACCATTCGAAAGTTAGTCCATTCTAACAGCCTAAATGCATAGATAGCATCACATGAAACAAGGCTTGTCCCACAACAAAGCACGCAGCTGTAAGTATGAGGAATCTTATGCTTAGGCTTTACTCATTTAGAAGCTATAGCCAAGAGCAAAATCAGCTTCCCAATACGGAATTCACGCTAGAGAGCGCGATGTCAGTTGGTTCGTCTGCGATTGAATGGAGCTGAAAATTCATGAACCATACAAATAACTGTAACATTTCTAAGGGTCCGTTTCCTCATCAAGCAGTAAAACAAAAAAACTGTTTCAGTGAATCTTTTTTGGATGTGTACAACTAGATTCATCAAATTCGTATCCTAAGGTAACCCAACTGGGATATCCTAAAGTGAGATTAAATTGAAATTTTATCAAATAGCCATGCTTCTGATTATGATGTCGGCGGATTCTAATTGAACTCTCACAAAAACACTGAAGCAGATTGGACATCGATGACAGAAATTTTGGAATATACTTGGAGAGATAATCCAGGAAACGGTGAAATGTATGGAGCAGTCAATGTTGGCGAATCAACGTCAGACACACATCAGACCACTTGAATGAGCACAAGAAAACTAGGCATACCTTGAGGTGCGACGACAACAAAATAGCGAAACTGCTGTTTCTGCATGGGATGGTCTTCGAAATTGAACTAGTCAAAAAATAAAAGCAAATCAAAACTGATCTCATGCTTGCTTTCGATAAGATAATCAAAGCCGTAACGTCAAGCATCAACATCACATTGAAAAGTCCGAAACGGAGTGGGTATGCTAAGTAACGACAGAACAAAGTGACGGAATATATGTATAAATACCACTGAAGAAGCCTTAAAGGCACCCCATAATAGGTAAGCGTTATGGAGAGCACTAATGCTGTTTCTGATCGACGCTCTTGGCAAGCTGTTCTATTCCACTCTTCAGTTGTTCTGTTTCATCTGTTCTTCAAGCCCTTTTTTGGGAATGTTTTTTCTGAACCTTGGAATGGAACAGAAACAGAACAGTTTGATTGCAAAAGAAATATCACTAGGGCGGATATATATTTTGAAAAGTCGTGATAATGTTAATAACTTACGAATGATAAACGATTTCAGTATCATATTGGCTTTCAGGTATGCGCCTTTAAAAACTCTTTCAATATGTTTACGAAATAAAATCAGGTGGAACAGATCAATCCGAAACCATCAATTAAACCAGATGAATTGATAACTATGAAAGTTATTACTGATTGATGAAGGGAAGTGACACATGATCAAGCTGTACTTGTAAGATCACGAAGCTGTTTTGCTTTGTTCATCAGATAAAATTCATCCATATTCGCTGAATCACGATTTTAGTCCATGAATCACTGTGTCATTCTTACTGCTGGACAAGATAGAGATGATTCAGGCATTTCACTGAACTTTTAAAAACAATGCTCTCTGAATGAAATTTTGATCAGGGTTCGAAAAGCGAAGCACTTTGTTGCTGATAGAAACTATTCACATAGCTGACATCTAATTAACTATCCAGCTAAATTCTCAATAATATTCTGTATTTGGTGATCTGAAATAACTGCCATGTGATGTCTCATAACGCATATAGACTTCGAAAATGAAACAACGAAGACCACAACGAAGACAATTCACTCAACGAATTTCTAATGATTTGCTCAAAACGAGCTTGAGGACGTAAGCTGATGGAAGGATAGAATATGAACAGCCTAACACACGGAATGACAGAACAGCCACTGCAAGAATAAGTGTAAGTCATTATAACAGTAATATACAAAACAATAGCCATTAGGGTAACCGATCCAACACGTTACGGTTCGGTCGATCCGTGACGGTTCGGTCAATAAGCATTACCTTACATACTGAAAGTAGCGAGTTGGCGGATGTTTGAAAGAAAATTAGATCACTGAAACGCTACTGGAAGAACACAAAACAAGCCGCCATTACTTAATGCCGCTAAAAATTATTGTAATGGAAGTTATCGCTTTGTTAAAAAAATGGCGAGCTTGTAGCGAATAGCGTAGCCCCGCTAGTGGCGGAATAGCGAGTAGCGCACTACTGCCCAACAGTGGTAATAAGCACAGACGAAAAACGCTTAAACGAAATTTGAACGATACAAGACTCGAGATAAGATCGAGACGAGCTGCAGCATGTTGAAGAGACGAAGCAATGAAGCAAGCCTAAGCGTCTTGTGTAAACGAACAGACCATGAATGAAGAAACACGAAAGAGATGCGATCACCAGCCTAATCGTAAGACATGTCTTGCCGTTGCTCCATTTCAGACCACTCAAATCATTAGCTGCTTGCATCAAAATCATAATTCTAGATATAGTCGTTCTGAGCAAAATTTTACAAAAGTTGTAAGTGGTAATCGAGTTCTTGTGACGTGCGTTCAACAAATTTTCCGATAAGCAACATCAACCAATTACTTTTTGTTTTTCATACAGTAATTTTCAAGTTATGCATGAGTTTCGAATGAAACTTCTTTCGTAATCAGTTTATATATGTTTTCACACAGAACTCTGAAACACCACGATATTAGTTCAGTATGAGCCGGTAAGCCATGCACTTTATGGGCAAAAATCAGATGATTCAATAAAAATAATTCCATGATTGAAAGTCGCTGAATCACGATTTTAGTCCATGAATCACTGTGTCATTCTTACTGCTGGACATTTCCATCTTTTCGCATTTATTCATTCGATCGTTACCGTATTCATTGAAAACGTTACGGCTTTAGTAGAAGCGAGATTATCGAGCAAAAGCAAGAGCTGGTGTCATTCGATAGCCTTTTTAATGAAATAAGGAAGTTGAGATTCAACCACGAATAGTTTCCAGTGGTATAATCTTGAAAAATCCATGTAGGAAAAACACTCTCAAAAATGCAGCGCCCTACAAACGAGTTCAGTCAAATTTTCAACTAACTTTCTCGTTTTCTTGTCCTCCATCTACGCATAAATGCTAACAAAGAAGTTTTTAATTAAATCCCATGATCAGTTGGAATTTATTATTCGTTCTGCACTAATCTCATGTGATCTCAATGAATAAACATTCACGAATATTAATTGAAACTTCAATCTCTTTAAACTGTCGTTGATTTGACGTAAGTAACAATGAAGATTAGTCGCCAGCACGAAACTTGCAAAATGGTTCACGCTCGTAAATAATGCTTCAAACATCCCAATTTAAAACAGCTGACTCCGTGAATGTGATGTCTTTTTGCGACTCTTCTTTCAGATTGCTCAAAAGGATAGCAAATAATGAGTGTTGCAGTACACCAATAATCCGTAATTAATGCGTAATTTCTCTTGACTACGTTCGCCAATATCCATTAACTACATAGGCTGAGATGCCATTTTTCATTAGAGTTTCGTTGAAGACTGTAATTTTCTGGAATGTGATCTCCGTACCTTGATCGGTCAGAGCAGAGTTACGAGAGAGGATGAATTCCCTTTAAAAAATTCTCATGCCCAACTGTAACAAATAAATATTTCCATCTTTTCGCATCAATAACTTGAATGTGCGTATCCCCACTATTACTCCAATTCAAATTCTGAAGACCTCTGTAAAATCTCACCAGCAAAAGAATTCTGATTTTCTTATATATACCAATGCGATAAGGACATTAACAAACAATAATAATAATAACAAGAGATCTATGCCCTCTCTACATAACTACTTCGATTCTGCAACTATTACTAATGCTGTTGTGCATAGGGCGGGAGTGTGAAGTGGCGCGAACTGAATAGTGCGATGAAGAGAAGGGTGGCGAAGGGAGCGTGCGTGCGCATCGGTTCGATGCTCGCTCGCTCGCTTCTCTTCTGCTCTGCAGTATATGACAAGGCGAGCGTTATTTGAAGATAAGATGAAAGAGGACGATCAAACTAAGAGATGAAATGAATATGATTTCTCTTATTTAGTTTCATTCATTTATCGTTCCTGATTGTTTTATCGTGAATGCATATTGACAGTTGAGTTCATGAATTCAACTGATTTAGCTAATCAAACGGTTGTTCTGTTTCTGTGTATACCATCATTAGTATCATTACTTTATTGATTCGTTCAGGGGTAATATTACTACAGCTAGTTCGCCTAGCATTCTTCGGAGAATTTTTGCTAATTCCAGGTCAATTTACTTTGTGCGTTTACACAGTAAGCGTCCAGTATGAAGGAATCAATTTTTTGAAAAATTGATTCAAATTATCAATAGAGCGATATTCCGTGGCGGTATCTTTTTGGCAAGGAGTGACTTTTACAATTGAATTTCAAAGTCTTCGTGATCACCACTCATTTGCGGAGTTGTTTTCGTTTGTTTACGGATTACGATCGTTCCAAAAATACATCCGCCGTGAAGTCTTGGAACGAGCGAGTCGATCGGCGACGTTGATCTGCCGTGATGCATGCATTCTATTCATTGTGTGCGCCTGTGAAGAAGAAGACATGTTAATTCACTGAAATCAATCACTGCCCTACGTGAAATGCTACGGACAGCTGATATAGTGCTTGATGAACTTATTCGCTTAAATGAGTTCATTTGTGACTGCTTTCAGTTCTGTTTCATGCCTTTACGTAACGCATTTTGCCTTAAGTGTTGTTTGAGGATCAGTTTCTGTTGCTAGAAGCGATACCGCATATGGTGTGTTAGTGGTCATCTAAACTTAGCTCTGTTCGCATACTAGCCTGGGGTTCACCACCTTTTTTTTAAACACTACCTCTTTTGGGAGCACCGTTAGAAGAAATAAAAAGGATCAGTGCCCACCGTCTTTGTGTGTTCGTCGATTCCCACAGTCAAACGGAGGCGTACATTGCCCCCTTTCAGCACAACAATGAAGACGCTAGTGCCCTCGTTGGAAACAGCGCTTTCGAGTCATGAATGTGACAATGCTTAAAACTGAACATCACTTGATGACGATTCAGTGGCTAAGTTTTCTGATGAATAAAATAATTTCAGATTGCAAATTATTAATTTATCGCGACAGTGATGGAGAATCGCATTGAATTGGAATTACGCGGGCGTCGGCCATCAGAGGTGCACGAATTGTATTTAGACAATTGTCGAGCCACTAGTATTGCTGGCTTGAACGAAGAATTCACATCGCTACAAACTCTGTCGATGATCAACGTTGGACTCACCTCTCTTAAGGTATTCTATTCTCGACTGTATCATTCATACAAACAAATCATCTTTATCTCATTTGTTTATTGCCACTACTCTAATAAGACGTTCGTTATGAAATTGTATAGTATTTTTTCGTTTTCAGGGTTTACCTGCACTGAACTCATTGAAGAGACTTGAAGTGTCGGATAACAGGATCGCAGGTGGCCTAGAAGTGCTTCATGGTTGTCCTAATTTGACACATTTGGTGCTGTCAGGCAATAAAATTGCAGACATTCAATCTCTAGCGCCACTCACCGAACTCAAGAATCTCATATCACTCGATTTGTTCAATTGCGATGTTTCACATGCTGACAATTACAGAGCAGACGTTTTTAAAGTTAGTAATATTCACTTGAACAAGTTATTCACTTATTTATAATTATATTTCATTATCAAAAAATTTTCTGTTTTCATCGGATCTGTTATCATAAACATTTCGAGCGATTTTTTTGTATTGGCGAAATTAAAAATGTCAGATGGAGAGGAAGGAGATAGTTGCATTCATTCGAGAAACGAATGATGTTTTAGGTATCTAATGCATGGTAGTAGTAAATGTTATAGGCTCTTCCGAATTTGAAATACTTGGACGGTTTTGATGAGAATGATGAGGAGATCGAATCCGATGATGACGATAATGATCTTGGTGATGGGGACGAGGATTCTGAAGAAGATCAGGGTGACGAAGAGGATTCTGAAGTTGGACTTGACTATTTACAAAGTTCAAATGTTGTTGAGGTTATTATGTATCATACTATTACTCGAGCATATAAAGCTCGTAAACGAGCCAGCCAAAATAAATCTTACGATCGGCTCACTAGTGCTCTCCGACCGACCTTCCGAACCGGTAAAGGTGACTTTATCTGATCCAGTTTATCTCGTGGAGACAAATCAGATCCTTTAGTATCATACAGCTTCATTAAAAAGTCAAAGTGGGATAGCGTTCCAAATGAATGAGGTGGCGGTGACGCAAATGGTGAAGTATGAAATAAGTCCCAATGAATGCTGTTTGGAATGTAATCCACAGCGGTCCTCGGTGCCTGCGCTTTAAGTTATATGCTTGAACTCATCAGTAACTTAAATGCAATTCTTGCAAGTAAATATCTTTTGATTGATAAGCACCATATCGATGAAGTCTCCATAATATTTTAGGATGAGGATGAAACAGAAGATTTTACCCCTGCGGAGGGCGATGAGGAACAGTCAGACGAAGAAGACGAAGATGGAAATCGTGGTACAAAGCGGAAACACGATGATGAAGAGGATTAATTCGGTCGAACTTCATTGGAGGGCGATTTCAGATTTTCGTCTCAGCAAAATCGCTACTGTTCTGTAAATTGGTGTTTTGATGTTTGATGTTTTGACATGTCATGTTATGATATTATGTCTTGTTTCATATTGATTATCTTGTCTACGCTTGTTTCTTCTTTTGTCATATATAAATATGCATGGACGCATCAGTCGACGAACGATGATTTCGCATAATGTTTGGCTCTGAAGTCGTGTACCTCATTACTTCATCGTGATGAAATTCAATCTGACGAGAATCTACTGGGTTAAGCGGTAGGTAAGCTCTATTGTTTAACCGTAATATCCAATTTTGTAAGCATTTTCTCAAGTGGCAGCTTTTTTGTTCACGGAATTTACTGCATTTCATCTCTGACAGACCACCATTACTTAGGTTGGCATTCGTATATGGGAACATTATTTCGAAGAAATTCATCACATATCGTTACAGTTGAACGAAACTCTCATTGAACACTTTTACTCGGAATTTGCGCCGCAATAAAATTTGTTACAAGCGTATTTGAATGTTACAAGTTCTTCTGTACAATTCAGTCTTGTTCAAATTTCTTTATACAATTGTGCTTGCATATGTCTATACAGTTTTGAAGGAGCGTTTGATAAAATTTTGCGGATTACAAATCACACGATCAACTGATTATTACGTGTAAATTTATCAAACGTTCCAGTATCATTTACTGGACTGAGGTTCATTACGAATTGGGTTATTTGAATGATGAGTTTAAAAGAAAAGGTAATATAGTTGAAAATCAGTGATGAAATGAACCCAAAAGATGCATTCAATAATAATTCATGGGTTCAATTCACTTGCGAATATTCGCTATTACGATTGAAGGTAAAACGCTTAAACTAAATCTATGCGCAACTCTTCATAGCGCAAATAATAGTGATAACAATAATACCATTCAGAAATAATAATGATAGCAGTAGGCTGTGGCATAGCGAGGTGAAGGGTTTGTTCATCCAAAGCTGGCAGATTTACCGCGCTATGTTTTCTTTTTGCTCGGTTCAAATTTCTGATCGCAGTGACTGTCACCAAGTACTTTGGTTTAATGCGTTCTTTATGGTTCGTACTGATACTGTTTGTCTTGTGTTTGTGGAAGGAGGGAGAGGGAGAAAAGGGAATTAAAATGATATGATTATCGAGCATTCAGCTGAAATTCAGTGGTGTCCTGCCTAATTGCATCATGAACATTCTCAGTTCACTGATCAAGGAAATTGCTCGAGGTGGTGCAATCGTGCACCGAGCAGCAAATCACTTCATCTCGTCACACCACGCATATTCGTTCCACTGGTGTCGTTCAAACAACATCACCGTTAACAGTGATCACAAGACGTTTACCAATGCCATCTGGCATATCGTCTAATTGAGTATCGGTTTCGATTTGTATTTCTAAATCTCTATCTGCAAATTTCACCACCGTTGAATGAATTTCATCTAGCATCACGTCTGCAAGACATCGCAAATTTCATGTCGCGTAAAGTTTTGTTTATCGTCGAACGTTTGAATCATAATTACGCATGAAACGTCTGAAGTGAATATCAAAATTCGGTTTTTGAGCTTAACTTCGAAAATGTTCAGAAATTCAACTGGAGGAGATCAAGACAATATTGGAAGCACAGCGCTCTCCTAGAGTAAATGAAACGGAATCCACTGCGAAAGTCACTGCAGAATGCGAAAGGAAGGTGTTTGAACAGATGTGGAACAAGATCTTAAATGTGTCTTATGGGGAGAAACTTGATTACCAACAAACCCGATGGATTATGGAGGACAGAAACATTAACCGTGTGTTAATTCATAAAATCGATGACGTTGGGACTTCAGAGAGAAACTCGGAGATGTTTTATCCAATTTGTTTTTCTTTGTGCCTAATTTTGCCGTAGTTTCTTTGCTATTTTCACTTGTATTCCCATTTGAAATTTCACGCAGGATTCACTGGGTAAAGGTCGATTAATTATAACTCTACTCTGGGTATCAACTAGTGTGGTGCGGGAACGGAAAAAAAGTTAGGGACGAGGAAAATCGGGGACGAAATTTTGTAGTCGGGGACCCCGAAAATGCTGTCGGCTCGAAAAAATCCGGGAGGGAGACGGGGATTCGAAGACGGGGTCCCCGAAATTCCCTGATCCGCGCACCACACTAGTATCAAGTCGCTTAGTAAAGTCATGAAGTTGAAACAATTTGAAATGATGGTAAACCTTGATGTGATGGAATTTCGAGTGCATGACGCTGTGTTGAAAGCAGTTTTTCAGGACGATTCTTAACGACGAGGTGATTGTGTATCAACGCCTGAAATAGTAATACTCATGATGTTTTTGTTAGTTTTTCTCACTATACTGATTTAGTGGTCATTTGAAAATCGCCAACATACTGCACACTAAGACTGCATTTTTTTCGTGGAATAAATTCTTTTTCTGTTGGCTACTGAAACATGCATTATCACTTCATGACGACAATTAGTGAATTTCTGCAAGTTATTAATTCGATTAGATAACGATCTCATCGAACAAGTTGACTACACAAACAATAGCTGCCGTGTTTGTTTTGGCATCACTGAATTCGCAATTCAAACAATAAAGCTATCTCAAAATATTTGATGCTTTTGCACAAAGGTGTATTGTAATGACAAACATCGTTGATTGAAGAAAGATCTCTGTGTTTGAAAAAGTAAAATTTCTCTTACTCTGAAAATTTTTGATGAATGCGTATGATTTCTAAGATGCATACATATTATGATGGTATGTTCACTTATCGTAACTGTTGTGATGAACAGCGATACATGTTGCTTGTCGAATTTATTTGAGGTGTCAGCGTTTCGTACAAAGTGATGTTGTTGTTGGAATTTTCTGCTCATCTCCACCGTGACGTGCTCTCTTGATCTGAACAGAGCAAGAATATTTGATTGACTCATTAATTTAGAGTTTGCTGGATATTTCGAAAAAGTGTGTTTCTCGAATGGAATCACTGTATCGAATTCATTTCTGAACAATTGATATATGCAAATCTATTCCATTACAGCTACTGACTGTGTTCGAATTAAAGTCATCCAATTTTTTCGATTGTTTTGATTGCTCTTTGCATCACTTTGATTCACATTTTGAACGTTCAATCGGATCAGCTCTTTACGACAGTCTGCTTCTGCTGTAAGTTTTCAGTGTTATTTTGTGACCAGTCAGTATAACAAAGCACTTCTTCCACGAAAACCGTTTGGAATCTTTTCCTGATTCCACGCGTCTCCTACCAGTGGTGAATATGGATAATTAAACAGCAAATAAGAACATTGGATGCTTGCCTGGGTTTTGCATAAATGTTCTGATACAATGCTCAATTTAGTTTGGTCAATCTTATTATCAATCCAAATTAATCCTGTTACCCAAAAAATGACAAGTACATGATGGTTGCGTGGAAAAAGAGCGATATTTGTGAAATATGAGCATGAAAAAGTGGAAGGTTTCTTAAAAAGTTCAAATGCTAACTTCACCTGAGCAGCATGGAGTGAATGGCATCGAGCATGAACAAAGTTCAGTGTAAACTAAGTTGTCGTCGCAGAAGCCGTTCTCGATGTTTGGTTGAACTTGTGAAATATTATCAAGAGATTGCGACTTGTTTGAAACGGTTACATTGCCGTGTTCGTTGAATGCATCGCCGACTGACTGACATTTTGGAATCGAATTTTGCGTGATCGGTGAACTTTTATGATTCGGCCTAGGCTTGTGCTCAATATTGAAACGATCCACAGCACTCCGAACAAACAATTCACCCCACAGATTAACCGGACTAGATGGCGTTGCGAGAATACCATCAACCAGCCGTCTTCCATCCGCGGTATAACTGTATATCACAAGTTTATTTAAAACTAATTCGTTACCTCCTCATTTAAACACCTCGTCAATGCAAGACACCTCTTCTTTCGGTTAAGCACTTATTTAAGCACTTATCTGGAGCACCCGAATTCCTTATTTACTACAAGTTTGCGACTTGGTTTTACTCAGGAATGCTTTGTAAAAAAATTAAGCTATGTGAACTACCCTCCCTACAATCTTTTTTCGCAGGAACCCATGTTGAAACTTGTAAATAAGTGTATATGAATATGAACAATGTGAATATATAAATACCTAACACTGTGTCGAGATCGCTTAACTGCGAACGTCTCGGGTCGTGAAGTCGAATTTGGAGCGAGAAGATCAGCAGGGATATTGATAGGGTGTATCATAATAAATAGTAGTTTGAATAATAGCACCTGCAATAATGAACTGATAAGCAGCAATCTAGTCAACAAATGACATTTAATCAATGCCGGTGCCACCAGTGAGCAGTTAATAGAACAAGCAACGCCTTGTGACTAAATGATCATCGAACGCTAATAAGTGTGTGTCTCACCTAAAGAGATGGCGCTTTTATATATGCGACGAGAGGAGAGCGTAATAAATAGTAACCAAAATGAGCAATTCCGCGTTTTGATTCAATCATAAATGAAGCCAAACAATGCAATTTGTTTCTCTTCTTACATTTCTTGATCGCAGAATCACTGCAGTCAACTCATAAACGTTTTTATCGACCATGACTCATTCACTTGCCGTACGTCGGTATCATTTTAATGGATAAACTGAAAGTATTTCATGGAATGTGCACTAAATTAAAATCTATTCAAGCATAAAACTCACAGACACAGTATTAGATCAAAACGGGTGGTAGAAATTAGCGAGAGAGACCTGCTTTGTGGTGAACGTCTTCAACTGTCTTTTTTTGATTAGACTCAATAAATGTTTTGATTAGATTGATGAAAAACAATGTTTTGTTTCCTTTATGGCAACAATTCTATTTATAGAAAATGACTTTCTTTACGCTCAACTCATAACTTATGATGAGCTTGTGTACATCAGGTAACATCACTTTAAAACGTTTCGGAAGAAACCGATGAAAAATAAAAACGAAAACTTTCAGTTCTAATATCTGCCGTCTACTGCATTCTCATCCAACGAAAAACCAGAATTCCTAAATTGCATCACATTCGTTTCAAAATGATGACGGAAAATTAATGTCAAATTTGCTGCGCAATAAAATAGAAAATAACAGCACCGTTGCTTAGTTCACAAGAACTGCCTATCGGACAATCACAAGTGGGAAAAATGGTGGTTTTTTCATTCATCACATCATCAACAACAGCAACATTCGAACGAAGTCCATCAGTTTCTACATTTCTTCTAGTGATTTTTGAAAATATTTCAGCAATTTTTAGATGAATAAATGAACATTAATCAATCTCTTGAAGTTGAATGACGTATGAATTTGAAGGTCGTCAATTGGTTCATTCATGTTGATGTCAACGGTATCTTCATTTTTTGGAAGGTAGGTGAGTAGAGTCCTACAAACTTTTAAGAGATAGAAACAAACCGCTATTTTTCCACTTGTCATTGCCTAATAAACAGTTATTAAAATTTCCACTCATAATTGCCTAATCAGCAGTTATTAAATTTTCCACTCATAATTGCTTAATAGGCAGTTATTAAATTTCTCTAATCTCAACTCGTCGGTTAACTGTTTGAAAATTGCTTTGTTTAAAAATATCTCCGGCTACGTTGCGAGACGATAATGTCACGGAATAAGTTCCCTAGATGTTGTTCAAAATTTCAATTAACAGTGGACTTTCATAGATTTTATGCTGAAGATATTGAAGCATTAAAACCATTTCACACCAATGCAAGAAATGTCGAACATCTCAAACCGGTTTCCCTTTCAGAGGTATGAATACAGAACTTGATGAATCTTTATTAGTATTTCGGTAGTATTATTGAACATTCCACGAAAATATCAGATTGATATATCGTTTACGATTGCGCAAAGGATATCGACACTTTAGGGTGTTTTTCAATGCTATATTTCAGGAGTGCGAAAAGTTTTTGCGTTGCATCTCTATTCATACCCAGCTTGAATGCTAGTTTTTCACAGTTGTTTGCAGTCGATCATGCGAAGTCGTCATTCAGGCCATGACATTTACTGTCACTGCTCTGAACTTAAGTATTATTTCGATTGTGCCAAGTGATATATATATATATATATATATATATATCGTCGATGAGTAGTGAACGTGTTGGAATGTCATGTTTGCATCAATCAAATAACACTGCGTATACAAATCAATGTCAATCAAAACTGCCTGCGTTGAGCACCAACAACGGTTCTACACTCAACCAAACATCACATCAGCAACAGAAAGTATTTTTTATGGATTAATGGCAATCACATCAAAAAAAAAAAATGGAAATGTCGAGGCGTGAAGGCATAGCGACATAATAACATCATCCTCATATCGCTTTTAAAAGATCATAGGTAGGAAAAGAGAACTGAGCAGAGGCGAATGCTAATCGAAACGGCCTTGATGGTGGCCTAGTTTGTGGACGACGTGCACGAGTTGCTGACGGATTCGGGAGAGTACCAAAGATGGGTGGTGCATCGAAGTCGAGAGCATATTCTTCTTGATGTTGTTCTGCGGTAAACGCAGAATTGCTGTTTTCGTCACTCGACGAGAGATCCTCGGATGATGCGACTGGTACTAATGGTGGCAAGTCCTGGATCAGCTTATCTCTGCAAATGCTAATCGGTTAAAGCTTTGATTGTAATGCTATAATAAAAAGCAGTTCTATTTTATACTTAAAGCTTCAAGCTAATTGGTTGAGTGTATCCGGGAACCATTCATTAATAGAACAGCATTGCTCTACATCAGCTCTGATTTATAATAACTCACTTCTCATTGTCAAGAAAATCAAGCTGCTCAATGAAAAGCTGTCTGGCAGTTTCCATATTATCGCGTCCCCGTGATATCGGTTGTTTTTCGTCAGAACTCTTTTTGTGTTCGTCAATTCGTCGTAAGTTCTCTGATATCTGAATGCACTCTTGTTGAACTCGGTTGTAAATAAAAATTTTCTTATCAGCATCGGATAACCACCTTCGGTGGTATCGTTTGCGCTCTGCTGTATCACTGTCTCAAATTCGCAAAATAAGAACAATCGCAGTGATCAGTGTTAACTGTTAATGATATCAACTGCTAATCAACAACCATGAAACACTTGTAAGACATTGCCTTTTCACTAGCATGTTCCAGCGTAACAATTTGCGTGACCGTAATTCGAAAATGTCTCAATTTTTCATCAATAAGTGATTTTACACAAATCGCTTGTCTGTTCACATCACGAAGCTGTTCTTGTGCATGAACGCTTTGATTACTGCGTAAAATACAAGGTGCGAAGATCAACGCCAAATTCGCAGATCCCATCCTGTTCACCGATTCCTAAACAACGTATAATATTTTAGCATTTCTGACACCTCAATGATAATATGTTATTTGCTCACTACTGCATCAATTCGAGTTCACGAAACGATTCAAAAAAATGAACTTTCGCTGTGAATTCATACTGAACATTCATACAAAGTTGGCAAATGTGCTTCAAGAAGAATTCCAAACATTTTCGCTGGCTTGACATTACCTGATGAGCAATTCTAGCTAAATGATACATCAGTCGATCAAGAACGCTTCTGTTGCATTTTGGTAACAATTCAACCATTACACTCAAGCATCGAATTCTTTCAAATGCTTCTTCAACTTCTGAAACACAGTTTGATATGGCACAGTTACATTTTTTAGAAAAAAGATTCTTCCGATTCATGCACACTTGAATGTAATAGGACATTGTGACATAAGGTAATCAGCTGAGAATGATCTCAGGTTTCAGTTTTTGATGAGAACAATAGCGTTAAATGATGAATGATAGAAGCAAGTGATACCAGAAGCGTTGAGAAAGTTTTCGTAGAGATCGTATGTGATGAGCGGTTCGGGCATTTCACGGAAAAATGATTTGATGAGTGTCGTAATTACATGGACAGGTACCTCATCAAAACATAATTCTTCGAATTCTGAAATGAGATAAACCGAAATTAGTGCTGTTGACAGAAGCGCCTCCTTATTCCTCACTTGCAGAGACGCTGACGTACGAAACGAAGTGGTCCTAGAAATACCTGTGTGAATTCTAAAGGAATTTCACTCACTCGGTGCACTTTCAATGGTTCGACGTGCACTGCGTACTTGACCGATTGCAGCACTTTTTCTGTAGATCCCCTCTACAAAAAGTGCCCTCAGTTCGATTGCCATGAACAATTTATCGATGACCACCGGGATTGATTGTTCATCGTCAACCAAACTGTTCAACTCAGCGCCAAAGAAACGTCCGCCTTTCTGAAATTCTCCTTCATGTAAACACTACTATCATTTTATCGATACATCTACGTTACCAATAATTATTATTGGCATAGAAGCATTATTTCTGGTCACCTGTACGCTCTCCTAACTACAATAACATTTGAATTCTTGATTCAGTCAATATTGATCAAGAAGTAAGAAAAAAAAACGAATAAAAAAGTAATCAAGGGACCATTTTTCAACAAGGAAACAAGTAATGAACACCAAAATGCCCTCTCATTAAGCAATACGCTTGCTTACCGTATTCGATGTGCGCTGAGCTGATCGAGTGCAAGGATGTGTAATTTTCGAGTGACACTTCTTATGACAACTGATTCGACAACCCGTACAAATGAAGATTTTCTCGGCGTGCCACATGAACTGATTGCAGATTTCACAATAAGTCGGCACATGAACGTATTCTGCTTTGAATTTATGGCCGTTGTGCAACTAAAAACATTTCGTTAATTGCAAATAAACTTGATCCACTTATATATACGCTAATATGAGCCGTCCTCAGATACGTCATATCCATGATTGCGGCTCTGGCTTTTCTCAAAAAAAAAAAAAAAAAAACCAGCTCGGTCATGAACACATAAACCGATGACACACCAGCTCGCATATGAATGCCAGGAGAAACGATTGTAAAGACATTAATTGATGTTGACACATTGTTTACATACTGTGACAGGGAAGGAATTTGAGTGGAGTTCATAAAACTGAACTTGCACAATATTTTTTACATCTCATCGCGATAGCCTGGGAAGAAATGGTTGCGACTGTTCACTTACAGCATCTGGGTACTAAATGAACGAAAAGTGCTGAATTAATGAAATGATCACAAACGAACATCCACCGAATATTATTGAAAACCGGAAATACTTACAATCACATCTGATTTTCTCCTCTTCTTTCGAACATTCTGCAAATGAAGCACAATTTATTGAATTCACAAAAAATGTTCTGCTGCTGATTATGGTCGATTCAACATTCATATATTGTCAGAAAAGCGTTAGCATCATGCTCCTTTCCTACCGTAACTGAGACCCATTATTATCAGTTCAATTAGAATGAAATTACATAAGGGCAAAATGGCAATAATGGGAAAAAAAGCAATGAGGAAAGCGATCTACATTAGTTCTGCTGTTACGTTTACTCATCAAGCAATTTCGAAATCAAGACTACAAAATCCAATCAGACTTACGACAAGAGTTTGATTTTTCTATTTATAATTATAATTCGTACAAATCGTAATTCGCGACGTTATCGGATGTTGTAGGAGCTCAACGGAACAATACTATATGCAAGCAATTTCATGTATAACTCTGCTTCGTTCAAGATCTTCCCATAGGATTTCTTCCAAGTGTCTCAAATTGTGTGATTTTCCGTTAAACGGGCTTCTCATTTCGGCTCTTTCTCATTCAAATTGTTGCAGACTTTCTTTACGCCGAACGAGTGTTTGCTAGATTCATTTATCAGTGCTCTGATTAGACAACTTTGCGGTTTGATGAACTAAGACGACTGAATTTTAAACATTTCAGGAGTGTGAATCAATTCGGTCATTATCAGGCGGATCGACGTTTGTTATCAGACATTCGCGTAAGCCACTGCATCTGTTCCACGAGTGGTGACTCAAGAATTTCACACCATTCACATCGATGCAAATCATGATCCATAAAAAAGAAGACATGTGATTAATATAATTGCTTCTCAACCTTTTCAGTTGCAAGATTACCGGCGATAATCTTCAGAAATGAGTAAAATCCCACACAGACGTTATTAACCATCGCGTGCAATACTATAATTAAGAATATTTCAGGTGAGTGCGTTCAACCACATTCTTGTTTTGAGAAACAATACTTTATGTGAATGTTAGATTGATAAAACAGGTGACACAGACGAAATGTACACGCATCAAGCAATTTTTGATAATCATGCAGCAACACAGATTTTAACTGATACGGCTGTTTCAGCGCAAGCATAAACAGTTTCGATAACGGTAAATTAATAACTTGAGTGGTAAGGACGCAGTCGCAACGCAACATATAAGGTATGAGGATACACAGGGGAGGAAGCTGTGTACATCCGATTCGTTCGTCCATCAATAAAATCGGTGCAAACAATCGGATAATATCGAATTGCACTAATCAATTTTGCATGATTAACCTGCAGCATACTCGACTTCTTTTGCGAAGTTTTGCGTTTCATTTGTTCCTGCATGAATTCGTTGAGGAAACCACGAAACGCATTCAGTCCAAGAGTTGTTGGAAACGTCACCTAAATTTGTTAGCAATAAAAAATCTGTATTTCTCTTGCCTGATTGAAAACAGCCAAACTCTAATAAAGCTTATGTTCCATTTTCATAATGAAACTCGTGAACTACGACAAAAATATACCTTTTCTTTGGCGGACACTTTTATGAGCGAGCCTTCAAAAGTGGTGATGAGTTCACGATATTTCAAAACCGCTTTATCTTCCTAGAATCAACAACTAAATTAGTTGGGTATCGCTATAGACATGTGCTCTTTCAGTTGTCATCCTTAAAACTGAATTTATCAAAGAACACTTCGTGATGGTGATGGTAGAATTGTATGTTCGCACAAAATCAATAAGTGAACTGACGAATGAATTCAAACGAACGATTAAAACGGCTTCGTAGCCGATAATTTCCATATGGAATTGTTTTAGCGCTTTCTTGAAAATCGCATCCACCATTGTATCCCTTTTTTGTACATTCTTCTCGAGAGAAGTTAACTTTTTAAAAATGAATACATTGAATTGCCTGAGATCATCGGTTGTTTGAATAATCATATCAGTTGGATCTGTCTGAAATAAGTCATCTGACAAAGAAGTGATTTAGTCATTTGGCAGAGATGCTTATTACTCTAATCAAACAGATTACGATTTCTTCTCATGGAGAAACATTCACCTGTTGCTTAGTCTTGAAAAGGTTGAATGACTTTGGTGTCTGCAAATTCAACGGTGCTAATGAATGACGTGGTGACAAACTGCTCCTGAAATCAGAATATGAAATCCTGAATCCTGATGATGTTAGAATGAAATCAGATTTCAATAAGAAATTGAGCAATTTTAAAATAGTATTCTCAGCTAAATTTTGAATGAATAGGAAAAAGGGATATAACAAAATTCAGCTCGATAAATTGAGGGACGAAACTGGAAAAACAAAGGTTAAACCTAATATCCCACGGTTTTTTGGGCGGAGACAGCTCAGTCCGAGGCGACGGAGGACACGCTTGGCAGGGAATATTATTGGCGAAGGCGAAACATTCCTTGTGAAATGAAAGTTTGCAACCTGAAAAAAAATCTTTCACCACATCCGATACCTTTCGAGTTTATCCTTAGTCTTCTGCAATTCTCCGAACGAAGATTCATAACCAATGATGGTTAACCCCCAAAAAGGAGTATCGCGATAACACTCATTAGCTGCAGTTGAGACCTGTGCGGCAGTTTTTGTTTTCAGGATCTAGATTGCTCTGGAGCCGGAGCAGGGGCAGAGCAGAGGAAATTTCGAACCTGAATTCGGAGCTGGAGCTAAAGCCGAATGCTTTGAAAATGTGGAGCTAGATCTAGTGCTGGAGCAGAAATTTCAAAAACGCAGGGCCGAAGATGGAACCGGAGCTTGGTCAATTTTTTTTCCAACTGGGCACCAATTTGTCATTATTCTCAAATAATTTTACGATAATGAAAAATACGCATGTTCATCTCGTACAATTGACTTTTCTCAATGGTATTTTCTCAAGGAGCACCTTCGTGATCCAAAGGTAGAGGTACTCACTTGTACATTTATGCCCTTGAACGAGTAATCCGGTCAAGCTTTTGTTGCACAATGCACAAGATTCAGCACGGTGAAATCGACTCAGCTTGAAGCTATGTGTTTTCTTCATCGAAATCGACGTTGAACTGTGCGATGCAATCAAATTTGTACTGAAAATTAATGCGGCATTTTTTACGGAGTATAACTTTTTGTTTTGTTCAGGAGACAATATCCCATCGCTAACGATAACAATGGGCGAATTCAAACCCAAATTTAACAGTTCTTTTTCTAACCTTGCGGTCAAATCAGGCGCATCTTCGTTCTCGCTTTGTATACTGTCGCTTCTCCTGGTAAGAAATGCTTTCAACTGCTTTTTGGCTCGAGTGAAACCCATCCGTTTAGGCTTAATTTTGCCCTCCGGACTCTGAAAATTATTCGTTCAGTGCAGTGTGACAATTTGCACGACAGCTATCAGAAGGAATTTCTTCGATGAGGAAAAATTATGACTTGTGCAACAACTTCTGAAATAGTTTTGATGATAATATCAACTTACCTGCGGATCCTTAGAGCGTTCCTCCTTTAGCGGTATTTGAGCGCTCTCAGTGCTTGCTGCTCTTCGTAGCATTTTCAACTGAAACAAAAGCAAGAGTCTTTCAGGTTTGATTGAACGAAAAATTGAAATGAAAGAAAACTTGATTTGAAGGTTACGTAAAAGCATTTACTGACAGTTACAAAAGCGGAAAACAGAAAATTTTCATTAAAAACTGCACTATTCATGAAGCATTTCATGGATTGAGCAGTGCAAGAGGAAATGATTAGGATTTGGTGTCAACTCGGATCTAGCGTATCCATGCAAAGAATTGCAACTTATCAGGTTTCCCTCAGAAATTCAATGTGTTAACTGGCAGTACAAGCAACAGGATTACAGAAATTGCTTCTTATAAACTCCCCTATCCATTGTAATGCGGAAAAGTAACACTATACCCTACGATTATAAAATAACTGACAAATGAGATCGAAATATTCAAATGTGATTGCATTTGATTCGAATAACTTTAAAATTTTGAATTAGTTGATCAATACTTGACATTCTCAACTATCTCTCAACTGTCAAACTTTGTAAAACTTTCGCGGCCTCATAAAACATGTCGAGGGTTGGGTATGATGAAAGCTGTTATGAAGCATTCCTGGAAAATTCTATAATTGAGCTGCTTAAGAAAAGTACAGAAGAGCAGTAAACGATAGGAAATGAATTGTCATGAAATGATGAAGGGTGCAATGTTGGCTCATTATAGAGAATTTGTTCGAATCAGATCACCTGCTCGAACGCTCAGGCACTGATCATGTACTTACCTGCTTGCGTTCTAAGTAGAGAACACGAAATTGATCCTTAATTAAGATCATGTGTTTAGATCATTCTGAATTTTTGCAACCATTGAAGATAATTACCTTCATGAAGATAATACCTCTACTAATTGAATTTTTGAGTGGACGGCTGCATCACTTCGGTTTATTATTAATGCATCTTGATCAGGCACCATTTAATCAACACTATGAAAGTTTTAATACAAATGTGTTTTATGTTTGCTCAGTGAAACGATAACACTCTTTTTGAAGAAACTAAGTACAAGGGAAAGCAATGTTAAAAGAAATTTACCTTGGCTGTGGAACCAGTGGTAGCTAAACTTTGTCGCCTTTTAAAGTCCGTCTCAGGTTTTTCACTGCAATAATTTCTCTCTTCAAGTCCCCATATTTTTTTCAGTAATCACCAATTCAAACTCCTTCAATTCTGAGAAGGCCTTTTTGCAATGAGAGCGAAGTAATTACTCAATAAATATTGACAAATTCTCGTAGGAAAGACAAAGCAATTGTAATGAATTCCTTGTGAAGAAAAAATCAAAACAAAAGAATCAACTGTACTGACTCGATAAGTTTCAATTTCTTATCCTCAACGATGAACGTTGCGTCCAGATCAATATCCGAACGTCCACTAAAACAAACTCACTTCGTGGACTCAATCAGTGTTGAATGGTATTCGTATGTAAAGGTGCATAAGTGGGTATGTTACGGACAAAGAAGACGACGTTTTCATCAAAGCTTCTCAATCATTTATCAAGCTGAGAAGATCAGGATACTTGAATGCTGCCATTCCATCAGAGTAACAATAATAATTAGAATAAGTGCTTAAATACCATCAACCTGTGAAGGACAATATGAAATGATGTTCAAATGAAGGCGAAATCAAGAATTACTCTTTCGATAATCGATTATCACCGCTGACACTGTCGTCGTCATCCTCGTCTAATAAGTCAACGGTACTCGACGATTCTTCGTCCTCCTCATCTTCATCCGAAAATGCAAACGTTGCAAGCGATTCAGGATTGTTGAGATCAAATGAGGCCAGTTCATGTTTGTGAATCACCTTTGCTATACCGAAGATTGCATTCGTCTTCTTGAATGCCCTCAAACGCTGTATCTCACCGAATCTACAATTAACCACTTTAAAAACAGTCTACTCATTTTAAAGTGCAAATAAGCCTCAATCGAAAAACAAAATTCGATGATCAGCATTGCCATGCGTGAGTAATTCGAAATTGCTCATGTAGATTGGATGCAAACATTACAGTTATGAAAATTATTTGGCGATTTGATATTCGTCCACAGCATATGATCTCCACGATAATTCAACAAAGAACAGTGCAAATAAGAAGGGAAAGAATGTCACTAACTGATCTCTGAACTGATTGCCTCGAAACGCCGCCTGAATTGCGAGTACCGCATTACGAAGTTGCCGATATTTCTTCTCTGCCACATAGCGTCTCCAGTTGGTTTGAATAACAAGTGTAGCATTCGCTTCTTCTCGCAATCGATTCCTTAATAACATTCCCCTAGCCAATGCCTGAAAACTACAATCTTTTCGAAGTGGCTCTCCATTCTCTTATCAATTAACTGAGAAACTTTATACCGTCCACTAATCGTAGATGGGTGCGTTTTATTCAAAAAAAAAAACTATCTTCGGCTAAGCTGCCTCATTATGTTTCAATGCAATTGAGAAATGAAGGTTCGATTCCTAGTTAACATAAATTATCGAACAATTTGGTGTGGATACAATGACATTCATTGGAGTAATAATTCAAGGAATTTGGTCAGGCATACCTGTATTCTTAAAACAGAAGCTCGTAAACGCAAGAACTTCCGCCTAATAATAATAGCTCGGAACCAATGCTGCAGGGTTTCGATATGATGCATTATCGTCTTGTGCAGTTGGTCATCCAGCAATAACTTTTCCGCATCACGCACAAAAATCTAAATGAGATAATGGGATTGCGTTCAAAAAATACTCGAATTTAAAACTACGTGTATAGTTCTTAAGTTTGTTTCGTTCAGTGTGAAATCGCCGAATCAATAATCGAGATTAGAAGACGAATGATCTTCTGCGCTGATAACATTGACTGTATGAAAAAAGAGAAGAATTTGCATAACGGAGAGTCATAGACTCGAACAAATTTTAAAAAGAATAACTGGAGCTAGATTTCTAGTGAAACGATTCAATATGAGCAGAGGAACAGAGCAATGAAAGCTAACTTTTGTTAACCCAAATTGCACTTTATCTTGTGCAATGAGTGGATGATTGGCTATGAACGATTTGACGTCGTTTGAATCACTTTCACGACCATTTGTTAAGAGAATCCAGTATTGTTTTACAAAAGCCTGCATTCGATTGAGCAGTCTTTTATTATAGAACGAATATTATTATTATTAAACGCACTAATTTATCGCGGTCAGCGGCTTAATGATGGAAGGATGGGCCCAGAAGCTGATAAGAAAATGTAACGATTTTTGGGTGATATGCGGTAAGTGTACATTTATTATGCACATGAAAGTAGCGCCAATTTCACAATTCATGTCATTTGGAAGCGTTCTGAACGACGAAATTCAATCTGTCATTGCGTTTGGATGGACTCTGAAGACGACAATCTCTTATTAAGTTTCGGCTTCACTCTAATTACGAAACGTTGGGTACGCGTCAACATGACAATGACTGCAAACAACAGCTTTATTGGTGTGGTTATTTTGGAATGAGCCTTTTCTTGTTTCGTTAAACGAGAAAACGAATTTTAAACATCAATAAAAATAGGATGCAATTAACGCATTCAAAACGTGTAGTAAAAATGCTACTGAAAATATCTACCACTAACGTTGTATTGAATTCGAAAGCTATATCCAGCTCTACGGATTCGAACGGTTTCCAACATACCCGTATAGCGCAACTGACGTAGAATAATATTATCATCAAAATAATTTGGTATCTGAAAGAGTAACGATATGAACGAATTTGCATCGATGTTGGACCTAGCAAATTCAGATAAAGGATCATGAATGCAAAGAAGATCGGAATCGAAACAAGATCGAAACCTTCTCATTGTTCGATTTGATGCATCTAATGAAATATGGTGTCGCCTGAGAGAGAGTTTTCATCAGTCGTGATAAGGAATGTTCAAACTGTTTACTAACAGATGATGGCTTACCACTGATACGTTTCGTATTAGAGAGAGCCTTTATTGCCTGCAATCGACCGTTAAATGGAACACATCATTCAATCACTGGATCAGTTTAAGCGCTGAACGAACTTCAAAAGCAGTGGAAACGTAATGGAACCATGAAGTTTCGCGATGAAAAAGAGGAATTTGGAGATTGACGCAAAGATTTCATTGAACTCACTTGAAGGCTTCTGAGTGTGCTTTGTCGTTCTTCTCTCGGTTTCATCGGTTGTTTGCGTGCTTGAGTGACTATTGTTTTGAAAAAAGATGTATCACAAAAGTCTGGTACAACTTCAGGGGATATATCACCACGAAGGAAGGCGCTTAAATGTGTATCTGAGCTTCGTCTTGGTACAACGACGTTGGCACAACCAACGTTTAAATGATCCAAACTTTCTGAAATTTCCGAATACATGATTCTGTCACAATGTCAATAATATCCAGTAAGTGTTGAATGCTATCGACGATGTTTCGGGCAAATTATCGTTCTTGCTTGGAACGGTATATAAGTTTATACTCATAAGCATTTGGGGAATCATCGAGACCTAAATTTTTAGCTTTCATCCCAGCCTGTCGAAACGCATTCATCGCTCGAATAATAGCACGAAGCACATTCCATCGGAAAACTGCAACCGGATCATCACCGACTAGTTCACGAACAAACGCAGAACGACTGTTTTTCAACACCATGATGACATCTTGCCTCATCAGATCCTTATTCTTCTCACGAAAACCCTGAAGCAGCAGTACGCAGAAATAAAATGAGTTTCACTCGAGGTTACACAACATTTCAATGTTGTAAACTTTCATTATTTTGAAGAGTTGATTATAATAATTGAGAAATATGCTGAATCGAATGAAACGCTCGATTCAACTCCAAATTTCATTCAAATCAACGCTTAGAATTTAGAAAATATAACAAACTTACAGTAATCTGGTACTTGACTTTGCCAGCATAATGTGCTACAATGAATGCAAGTTCACGTTTTTGAGGAATTTCATAATATTCATGATTGTTCAAGAAATGGTTGAGCTTATCGAACATTGATTTATCAGTTCCATTATTGATATTACTTTCTTCATCAATCAATCGCAATATACCGTACGGCTTACTCTTAAATAGTAGAGAACGCTCACTAGCCACATGAATAATAAAAATTTTACGTTTCATATCGATACGATAGGAATTCGAATGAAACGGAACAGAGTGAACCAAGATCCTTATTTCAGAAAGTTGAACATTCAATTAGAAATAATTCTTTTGTGACAATTTTGAGCGAGGTATTTATACCTGGAACAATTGCACGCATTCAGTATTGTCCGTATATTCAATGTTTGTCCATGAAATCCCTTCTTTAAAGTATTCCTCCTGAAGAAAACCGAATGATCCCTATGAAAATACTTTAGGAAGCAAATATGAAACCGAAAAAATATCACAGCTCAGTCTCAATGAAGAGTGGTTCAGTATAAAATGATAATTGCAAGTAAGAAAACGACGTTCAGTACCTGCTCAAACTGGAAGATGTGTTGATTGAAATAGGCCTGCAAATGCTCATTAGCATAATTAATACATAATTGCTCAAACGAATTCCACTGTGCACCAACATCTTCAAACCCAAAAATATCGAGGATTCCTGTAATTTGAATGAACTCTCACAAGTGCCCTATCATAGAAATAAAAAATAATGCAGTTATTCAATGGACGACGCCTCTACTAACAATAAGATGGAAGATGTAACTTTTTTTGAGATATATTTCTACGGCTGTATTGTCAATCAGATGAAGCATTCATGGTTCCTAATTGAATACAATAGAATATGTGAGTATTTTGAAGAGACTAATGGCACACTTCATTAGACAACAAAAATAGCATTTTGAACAATTTGACGAAGATGCTCGTAAAAGGCACAAGAATTCACTCACCAATGTAGTATCCTTTTTTACCGGTGAAAGATTCCTTCTTCAAAAGTGCTAGATTAATTTTCAGCACAATCCAGTGGAAGAGAGCGTTATAAAGACATTTGGCCATTGCATTCCTCGTACTTATCGCCTACAACATGGCATATTTTCAATGAGCTGGTGAGAATTAGTGTAAAAAAGATGACTTGGAAGCAGATAGGATTATTGTAGATCGAATGAAAGAAATGTTTCTTTACCTCATTTACATTGTATCGACTAATCACTGTATCATTCTTCATAATCGTACGTCTCATAGTCATCGCTTGAATCAGATTCGCAGCTTTTATATCAAGTAATTCAGCAATCACTCCCACCAGCTCTTCATTACTCACATATGCATTTTCATCACTATGATAACCAGGCCTCTAAACGACAACTTCAGTTCATAACTGACAATAGCAGATCAAATAATACAATATTATTAGAACTTCTTTGATGTAATATTGTAATACGACAATGAAAAAGGGTGTACTTTTATGTATTCAATGTTGCCAAGCAGTAAAACGGCTGAAATTACAGCGAACATATTTTGTTGAGAGCTGATCGAGAAACCAACAGCATCCATAGCGTGCTTGAGACGCGCATACTCATATTTACCATTTACACCTTCTGCCGAATAAAATTTATTCTGAAAAAATTTTTTAATGTTTAAAAAATTGTATTAAACATTAAACAAATTCGTTTTAAGTCCAGTGAAGGTTCATCAGATTGTTGCACGTAAATTATCAGCATGTCAATGGCACATCTGAGAATTAAATATACATAGAAAAAAGGCTGAAAGACGAAATATACCTGATTGAGATAATAATAATCACTCGGTTGAAGGAGGAAGTGGCGCTTGCGTTCCTCTTCTGTCGCTCCTTCCAGCAAATAATAGAACACATGATAATTTCTGAAAGACATATTTTCAATGAGCAGGTGAGAATTAGGGTAAATTCGATGACTTAAAGCAGATAAATCGACCGGGATTATTGTAGATCGAATGAAAGGAATGTTTCTTTCAGAAATTATGTTGACATTTTGATTAATGTTGCGAATATTCACCAGAAAGGATGATAGCATAAAAGTATCAAATTGGAAGAGGATTTGGCGCTACAATAATTTACACTTCAAAAAATATTTTGGAACACAACTGACCGTTCGTCAACAGCTTGCGATATGATGCGAGATTTTTCGAGGAGATATATTTCGACATTTGCACTGAAATACTCGTCTTCAAATATCTTCAATACTGAATAAATTTTGATTGTTTCAAAGCGTTCATTGTTTTGGTGGTTTCAATGTATCGCCTACAATGCAGCGGCATAAGGGAAGCCAAAAACGTAAAAAGAACAAGGCAAAAGAAACTGAAATGTGTAATCTTGTAGGGTTACTGAAAATCGGCTATTTTTTAAACTAAACATACCCAGAAACCATTCCATTTTCTCGATAGTTAACTTTGATGAATTTGCCAAAGCGACTGCTGTTATTATTCTGGACCGTCACCGCATTACCGAATGCCTGAAAATGCTCTACTCAGATCAATTCAAATTTCATTCGCTCGTCGTAACAGTTCATTTCGAAGTTCACTTCAAATGAATAGCAACTGACAACAAGCTCATTAATATTTACAATTGATCAAGATGCTGCGATATCGCTATGAGATTTTCGAAGATTATGAAAACTACTTCTGATTTTCGACGCCTGTTTTTGTCGATGAATTTGTTTTGCTTGAAAACAAGTAAGTAATCATAAAATTCTGTCCCCATTTAGTGAGATTCTTTGACTATCATTGATCTCATAGACGCATGAAGAAAAATCACAAAAAAATGGCATCAACTAAGATTAACTTCAAGTACGGGCCCGGCTGAGAGAAGGGTCTGTTCAATAGAGCTACCAGTAGATCCCTTCTGACTGAGTGACGTGAGGTGATGAAGCAAAAAATTAGTTGACTCAGTCTTTCCTGAACCCGATTCGCCGCTGATCACGACACATTGATTTTCCTTGATACGAAGCATACTGAAACAAGAGATTCTGAAACGCCTCATTCAAGGAGTATAACTCCATGCAGCTTCAGCCTTCTTTCAACCATATTGGACTATTGTTTGCTGATGCAAGTTTGACTGTTTCTATCATTATTATAACTCATCATCATGGATTAGTCTAAAAAGACTTTGTTCGCAACTGCTTACAGCGCTCGATAATCTTTCCGTTAATGATTATTTTCGATATTTTCATCGGACAGTGAATGCTAAAGATCAAGCAAAACAATACGAAGCAACAGTCACTTGTGATATGTAACATCGGCAATCGCGAAAATATGCGGAGGCAATGCGCCGAGTCGCCTGCTTTGACAATAAAGACGAGCATATTTTGGGTTGTAAATAGGAAAGAAGTTAAAAGGATTCACCGCAACGAGAATTGGACCTGCAATGTACGATCATTTACACTTGAGGAAATACGCATGATAATATGTATTTTTTGATGAACCTTTCCCTTTGTTCTGTGTTTAGCGAGACAGCATAAATAAACGAAAAGTAGTTATAAGGAGCCATCGCTAGTGAACTGAAGGAAGAAACTGTGTCAGGCTCGAGGCCACAAGAAGTGAAGAGCATTGAAAATGAGGCATTATCTTCAACGTAGTTGGCACAAGCAAAGAGAAATGCTTGCGATCACTGACCGATGTACGTGTAAATATGACCACTTTTGAATCGATCACGCAAGTTGTCCAAAAGTGTTTGTTCGGTCAATTCAGGCAGCATGCATAAATCCGCATATTCACGATCCTGCAAATGACAGCTGATGGCAATTTCAGATTATCAGTAGTCCTCTAATCAGTATCATTCAGTCTGATTATCAGCGGTATCATCGAATAAACCACCTGTGGCTGAGTGAGGAATTTTGCCAGGAATGAATCGATCGTACTTGAAGCATCGGCAGATCCAAGACGTATACCCCCGTCAACAATAGGTCGAGTACTCTTGTGTCTAAAATAACCGAACTGCTACAGCACACTGACGGACTGTACTGGTATCAATTATATATCCTCATTCTTCAGATAATTTCAGCTCATTAAACGGCTAAGGATTAGTATAGCATGTGCCGAGCGAGATGCGCTACGGAGTTCATACCCGTCACAAGAACCACTGAGTTGCTTTTATTGCTTATCGGTTCTTTATTTTATATTACTGAAGTAATGAAACATTCGTGAAAAACTATATCGCAACAGTGATATCAGTTCCAATGCTGACTGGAACAGGTGAGAAAAACGATCATTTTGAAGGTGTAAAATGGTGACTGAATGAAACATTTTCCATTTTAACTGTTGGGAAGGGATCTAATTGAAGTTGGGTTGACCGCATCTAAGCCATCGAATTGTGATACATTCAAACGAACCGCAATACGAAACGATTTTTGGGTGCCGCTTCATTGCTGTTGTTCTGAACGGATTGTGACCAAAGCATTTGTACGGCTACAGGATATTCACCTCGATCCAATTTACGCTCTTTAAAAGTTTGCCCATCAAGAGTACCCATAATTTCATACAAGTCGAAATCATCGCACGTGTAGCTCACTAATTCTGTAAATCAAATATGGGTATACATTACAACTGGTGCATTATCACCAGGTTGTTCGTTTCCTTGATGAGGGCATCAGACGTGTTTGCAACGAGAAAAATTGCACAGAAAATTGCTACAATGACGATGATCACTGGAAGAGTAATGTTTCTGTTCCACACTTTTGGCAAACTGGTTTATTCCGCCCTTCGGTTGTTCAGTTGTTCGCGTCCCTTTCCCTGAACTGTTCTATTCTAATGTTTAGAACGGAACGGGAACTGAACAGCCAGTTTGGAATAGAAACGTCACTGCAATGGAATAAAATTAGGAGCGTAAGATAAAGAAACCTGGTCTATGTTGGAGCACCTTTTCGATCAATTCTTCTGTGGTTGCTCGTTTATAGAAATCAATCTTGATGCGCTGATCGCATGATTCGGGATTGAATGTATGCAGATAGACGGTAACGGTCTGCGCGTGTGCGTCATCTGGCGCTGCGATTGTGATCGCACGACGTGGAAAAACGCCGAGGCCGGGTGTGCTCGCAGATAACGAATCAAAACTCATTGCGGTGCTAAGCCACCTCAACGCGTTGATTATGAGCGATGCAGTTAATAAGCTCACAAACAATGTAAATGTGAAAACGATAAATAATAATCATCTGATATCGTTTTCTCACTAACACTCGCATTTTGTACAATACACATGTGTATTGTTCAATAACTAATTTCCTGATTTTTCAATCATTTGAAAGCAGATAATTCACAGAAGACCAATCGGTACGTTCTATTGGTTTCTCGATGATATTAGTTGAAGAATGAGCAACAATATAATCAAATTTCGCTGAATATGGGTGTATTAATTCATAGACACATTCCACAGACAACTCCGATATTCAAGTACGATAGACGTCGAACCATATGGATGTAAAAAAGTTCTGTCGAAATATATCCAGGACAAAAAACTCTCAATCACTGTTTAGTATAGATTCACAGTATTTGCTGAAAGAAAAAATTTCGGAGGATAATTGAATTATGTGAATTCGCAGACATGATCGTTTGAAACTTCATCAAAATAACATCGCAATCATACTTATCGTTAGGATAATAAGCACATGAGCACTGACCAAAAACACAATGAAATGGATTCGGAGCTCACAGCTTAAACGAAGAACTGAAAGATAATAAATGCTATCGCTGTAGCTGGAGGAAATCAGTTCCTCTTTATTAACTGCCAAACTATCGAACATTAATGCTTCAAGCACAGTTTTTTGAAAGACATAATCGATCCGAAACTATCACAGTAAACACACACATTTTTTGCGCATTAAGATTATGCAGAAAGACTGAAATTCTTAAAGCTCATCAAATATTGAAATGTGCCATGTGTTTACGTTATGAAGGCAGTTTTTGTAAGGTTGTGATCGCACATCCAGTGAACTGAATGCTCTAATTAAATGACAACAATTAATAACAGCGACCATCTATTTACTAATACGTGTAGCGCTCATTCAACGCATCATAACAACATTGTTACACGTTGTGAATCATTATAAAATTTCTCTTCATTCTTGAACATTTCTCTCCTAACAAGCAAAGTCCTTATCCAACTTTGTCATCAACCTATATGATGATCTGAATGACTAAAACTATCAAACTAATATAACTGATTCTCAATAGACGAAAAAAATAAAACGATGAATAAGTGAAATACGACAATGTTGATGATATGAATTGTATTGTTTTCGCACATCACCACTATCAAATTAACACTGCTTAGTGCTGTGTTTG
The DNA here is from genome assembly GCA_035041965.1 of Anisakis pegreffii. NCBI lineage: Eukaryota > Metazoa > Nematoda > Chromadorea > Rhabditida > Anisakidae > Anisakis > Anisakis pegreffii. The sequence continues at coordinate 25,086 of JAPYMA010000828.1, read as the reverse complement.
CTACTGGAGTGTGCTCGCTCGTAATAGCGCAATTTGATGGGGATGGTTGTAAAATAGTGACTAGTTGATAATCGCTTAACTTATGCTTCAACTTCCCCAACTTCGAAAGCTATTATTTCGTCACACATATCGGTGATGTGGCTCTTGGCCCACATCAACGCCTCTTTTCGAATACAATTTCAATACGTATGTCTGTCAATAAGTCTGTTTTTCACTAATCAACTACAACGCATTACAACTTCTTAACATTATCCTCCAATGCAAAATTTATTTATGATCATTGAATAAATGCAGAACTTCATATCAACATTAAAAAGGATGAAACTTTATAAACGTAAAGAGTTTCTTTCGTATCTTCCTCAGTACTTCACCAAAATCTCTGTCTTCTCACAGAAAACATCAACAACAGATGCAAATTTTGCAACTTCACTAATGTTGAACGACCAGCAGCAAACATATGAAGCAAATTATAAATGTCAGAGTTGGAGGATAATAAGTGGCTAAAGATAGGGTGTACATGAAGCCTCTTCAATTACAGCTTATCAAATTGAGTTTGTGAATTCAATTTCCACCACAGTATTCTGAGAAATACAAGCCCACAGAATTGTGATCTAAGATGTGATCAAAATTCAGCAATCATCGCACGGCGATTCCGATGAATACAAAAGTTCACTGAAATTTTTTAGTGCATATGATTATTGATGAATGTTGCAGACATTTAAATACTGCAAAGATGTACTCAGACCTGATCCGGAAGCTTTCAGCATAGTAATGCTTCGTTTGCTTGCTGACTGAAAAGTAGTCAGAAAGGAAATGATAAAATGAAAAGTTAAGTGAACAAAGCTCATGCAACAAAGAAGTTGGATATACAATGAACTTTTGACAGCTCTTGAGATTTCAAGTTAGCTTAACACTGATTAAAATTCATTTTTTTTGTCAGCCTAAACCTTCCAGCTGATTCGAACATAGAACCAAAGAAACAAACATGGGAAGTAAATATTCTAGAGAATGTTCTGAAATCGCATATGCAGCCTTTTAGTACAAAGCAAAACTTTTGATACCTTAGAATAGTTGAACTTAAATTTTGAAAAATTTTTTATCGCTGTACAATAAAACTTGAACATTTATGAATGGTATGGGAAAACAGGTCCGGTTAACTGTGAACATTACATCCATAAGTTATTTCTCGATTCGTAAAAGAAATGAATTATGGTTTCGTAAATGTTAAACGTTGGTTGACTAGATTATGCTCTTAGCTCAGCATAATAACTGCCTACTATGTGCACATAAATCAGCAATATTCTTTATACGTACAAATTAGACGTATTTAGGGGAATGAATATTTGCTAACGATCGAAATCATCTGACAAGTCTCTAAATTTTGTACTGTGAGAAAAGCTGACGACGGATATTAGTTAACTACTTATTTCAAACATTTGCTACAATGCATTTATATGTGATATTTATTCACACTGATTAAAAAAATTCACTTAACCGCATAGTTCATTTTAGTTGGCTATATATTTCATATAAACTTGATACTTTCACTTTTACGATACATAGCAGCAATCGTTTTTAGCACGACTTTGCAATATTATTCAATACCATTAATAACTTCTTCGCACAGTTATTTATGCTATGCATATATATATATATATATATATATATATATATATATATATATATATATATATATATATATATATATATATATATATATTCAAGAAAAAATTTTCATTTATAAATAGTCAATGAAAAAACACACCTATTGAGTAGATGAAAGAACTGAGATTTATAAGTACAGTGAATGTCTATGATACTAACCACACCATTGTTAACATGTAGACAATTTCTCTTTGTAAACGTGTATTGATGTTGTTATGAAACGAGAACAAAACAACTGCTTCAATTGAGCTTTGAGATGAGGATCAATTTGAAGCATTCGATTGATGAATGTAACGAGAGAAAAACGAGAATATCTCATTGACAATTTCAACACACTACATTTCTTCAAGAGCACAGGCAGCACTTAGTAGAGAATGCTTCGCATCCAACCCATCCGAAACCGTTTCAATCTTTGTGGCATTATATATGACCTATATATGCTCAATGAACTTTTCTGCTTGCTGCTTCAGTACACAAATAGAACGGAGTTGATCCTATCATAATTACAGACCGAGCAGCGTTTCAAAAAGCATATCAGATAATTGAAAGGTTTCAGTGAAAATTGACGAGTGATGCTGAATAACAGCGAGCGATGATAAAAGAGACTAATGAATTGTCTAGAACCGCTAATTGAACAGTTTCGAAGATTTACACATGAAGGTATATGGTAAACCCCTGAGCAATATTTGCGTATTTTTATTAGTGATTAAAGAAATAACGTATTACATTCTACAAAACAAATACCGGAAATTGTTTATTTTCTTGCAAAGTTTTAATGCAATTTTCAATGTTTGTCTCGTCCACCTTAGGGTGGATCTTCAGCTACGTTATACATATGGTTACGTCTATTTTCAGGAATAGTAATAGGATGTCTCTTTAGGTACTACCTTGACCTTAGCCTGTGATCTTGTTACAACCACATCTTTTCTCACAAAACACCTGCATTGAGTGCAACTTTTAGTTTGAAAAATGGAGGAAATTTATTTGAATCATATTCAGTGGACAAAGTGTTACTACAACGCTTCAATGTTCATTGAGAAACTCCTGAAAAAGTCAAACTACATATGTGAGCTCATGCAACGCGTAGTGCGAAATGCACATTCTCAGTTTGGGTCATTTTCTCGACACTTTTCGAGAAATATGCATGAATATTCAAGATAGCATTCTTCTTTGTACATAAAGCTTGACGATGAGCGTGAATTCGTGCGTATTTGAAGAAATCCGTCACAAAATATGATATTTGGCTGTACATAGCTGCATCTAGCCGAGTGTTGTTAATCCCCAGGAATATTTTCCTAAAGGTGGTACAGCACTGTCACCATGAACATTTTCATAACATTGCTTACATTTCACTGCATTTGATTTTGTTCTAAATGCATTATTTTAGACAAACTCTACGATCCAAAAATCACATTTACAAAAATATTGTCGAAAGCAATGAGTTATGTCATCTCTATTCCTTTACCAAACACCAACCAATCATTGCGTTCGGCCGCAAGTTGGTCACTACTTTTCTAACTCCACTGAAATACTAAAACAGAAATTTTAGCTCATCAGACAAGAGGCAATACCAGTTGCGTAAAAGTTCCTATTCAGCTGACAGAACGTAATTTGTATAGAATTTGCAAGAATATAATATATAGGACTGGATGAAGTGAGCATTGAGAGCAGCTTTTACCATAAAACCTTTGCGGCCTTTGAAAAACCTTCAAGCCAAGTGCTTTTTTATCATTAAAGCTTTTTTGCCCATTTTTCATCAACCTAAGATGTTTCCATATTCTTCCAATCATTCCAAATGAACTGAATCTAATTTTCGTTGAAACACAATCTTACGTGCAGTGAAAAATGGTATAAATTGGCACGCCAAACATTTGCAGAGACAACAACAATATCAGATAACAGAAATTGTCCCGTCGATAAATCTGAGAGTTCCTTAATCGTATCCTTACCGGATCAACTGTCAACTATCATTTCATCAGCTAAATCGAATAAAATTTGATCGGACTGTTAAAAATTGCTACAGACGTGATATGACTCATCAAAAAATATGCACTAGTTTCTGCGATATATCATATTTCGAAATTCAAATTACCGAAACGACGAGACATTCTTCAGAATCCCAACATTCATGCAGCAAATGACCAACACAAATATACAGATGATCACTCATCTATGTTTCTAGGGAACTCAAAATATAGTATACATGATTTTAGGGTAAAATTATGAGGGATGAACAGAAAACAAAAATGACATCGCTGATGAGAAATGTTTTGAAAATGAAAGCAAAATAAACGTGATTGGAAATGACATAAAATGTGCTAATCAATTAAGAATTTTGATCAAGTAATCGTTGTAAATGAAAACATCCTCGGAGAGATTGGAAATGATTAGGAAAGGAATGAAAGGGATTACGCATAAACGAATGATGTAATTAAACGGAAAGAAGAGGAACGAAGTAGATGAAACAATAGCGGAAGGGATGGATTGATGAGCTGAATTGTGTCGGTTGAGATTTTGCTAGTGAGCTTATCGCTTGTGATGAGGATGTTATCAACTTCAACTTAACTAAATAGTCGACGGACCCATCTCGTTCTGACTGCTGATGTGGTGTGATGTAATCTGATATGTGTGATTTGAAAAGAGATTGTGTGTGATGCGAATATGTGTGATGTGATATGACTTGTGTTATTAACCTTTTTCACACCTGTCCTTCTCCTTTCATTATCACATCACTGCAACATCGCTTATCAAGCCACATCCTCATCTTACGCTTCAGTCAACCAAGCACTCCCGAATGATTTATCGTCAGTGTACAATCAAAATTTTCTCCATTGTTCGTCCGATTCATGCACTTTATTGTGCTTGCCCACGGACACAACAACCATGTTCTTACATGCTTCAAGCACTGTCTAATCCTTATCATTTTTAATATTAGGGATTCTCAGGTTTCTGTGTTCCGTCTCCGCTAACACTTTCTGTAACATTTGATCTATGCAAAAACCACCTCCCCATTCCTCTGACACCCCATCTTAATGATAAATCAGAAGAAAATCAGGGAACCTGAGAAGAAAAACAAAACCGTTGTCGGGAACTGTGCTACCAAGAATCCACCGGTTGCATCAAAGGAATCAGTGCCTTATGATCGATCAAGCATTCAGTTCCTTATGATCATTATGGGATGATTACGAAAACAAATCAATTAACAATGACTTACAAGCCTCCTCAATTCCTAACCCACCCTCATCCTTCTTCGCACTCTCTGTTCACCTCCAGAGGAATTTTCCTCACCTCCCACCTCGCTCATGAGCACTGTCCTTCTATACTATGATCTTCGGAAAGTAGCAACCGTCAGTGGTGAGCTATTAATTAGTCACACAAGATCTATAAAAAATTTTTCCTGAATATGATAAACCAAACTAACGATACAGATTCTTGTTCTGCAAACCTCAAAATAATTCCACGTTTGACTACAAATACTGCAGCATTTCAATTATGCACTCACGGTTTCGAAATAGCCCAACAACATGCCTACTTGTTGCGCACTTCGATATTTTCAAGGTGCGTCATCATTTTCTCTTTGCTCCGAATATATTTTATTGCGTTTCAAAATAATGTTATTGAATAATACGATAAGAAAACTATGACCAATATAATGAAACGTTTCATAAATTTCAAATTTGACTGCTGATTGTTTGACGGAAAAATAATGGAATTAAGGTAGCGGAGTTTTGATTTCATCCAGTGGCTTTTTAGGTGCATCATTAAGCGGCGGAATCTGCATTGCTGGATTGTAAAAACTGTTGCAGTTCTCCCTGAAACTGTCAATTTTGCTTTCAACTTGGAATGAACGATGAAATTCGACGGTAATCATATAGTCGCCAAACAAAGTTCACTCACTTTTGTTTCACGGAGAATAAATCATATAGACGTGCAGCCACAAGACTGGTAATGATTTCACCAGCGTTTTGTGCCATCAAGCGTAGCACTAACATACCGTCACCTCCCAACTGATGCGCAAGCATCTCAACACGATGATGCATTACTTTCACAGATGGATGCTGCAAAAATATGCTCTTATTCCAAATTGTCATTCTACAATCAATTGTATATGTAAAATGCTAGCGCACTAATGCTGGCGTCGCTCGGCAGATGAACTGTACCAGATGGCTGTCCCATGATTCTATCTCCATAGGCAACAGAAGTTTGTGCATTTGAAAGATATGAAAAGTTACACCAAGAGTGATGAGTCCTTCGAGGAAGTTGCACTTTGATGAGCCACAATTCATTACGTATATCCAGTAAATGAAGTTGACACACGTTGTCGTCAGTAGAATCAAAATCCACCACCACAGACCGAGGAAGATCTTCTCATTGAACATATTCGCCATCAGTACACACTGAATGGTAAAATGATGTCGATGCCCAATGTCTCGCACCTGAAATTTCACATTGCAATTCATTTTCATCCCGCTGAATGACTCTCTTCATCGGATTTGTTGCTATCAGATAAAACTTGCGACACCATGACTGCATCGCATTTTTGACACTACTTGATACTGCTGAGAAGACAAAAACTTATTTGTTATAAATAAACTATGTTGTTTCTGATTCAGTAAAATAATATATCATACAATTCACCTTGAAATCGCACATGGTAACACGAGGGAAGAGTCCGGTGACTTCCCACGAGCGTTGTTGTAATAGAGCTTTTGTTATCTCATAACCACTCGATCCAAGATACGCGGATAAAATCACATGCTTAATTATTTATTGAATTAACTTCGTTTTATATTGCGGCTGTTTATAATCAACAATGATTACAAAGGACCTGTCGATTCGAGTCTTTGGAGAATTGCGTTTGATTTTACACACAAAAAAGCGATTCTAATATGTACGATAATTTGTTTAAAATTGATAGAATATGATTTTAAAAAAATAACCTGCAGAAATGCATTAGCAATGAAAAGCAGTTTCGTTAATACATAGACCGAACTCAAATAGGAAACCGATACAACCCTACAATTTTATAATTTTGGCACATTTCAATTCAAAATGTATTTTTGCTCACGTAAGCTCAGTTGCAAAATCTCAACGAATACAATGACCGGTTGATGAACCAAACAAATAAATTCGTCAGGAAGTAAGACAATCAGAAAATCTGAATGTCACTAAGCGAGTTTGATTTATGTTGAGGGCAGCTCTGTCACACAATTAGAAAGCGAACGCTGTTCTCAAAAGAAGAGCGTTCATGAGAGAATGAAACCTGAAACATTGAAACCTGAATAGGAATACGAGCGGATTGCTGTGTGCCAAGTGATGATGAAAATTGTTCTCGTGAAGTGAACGTTCTAGGTGAGCAGCTACAACATCAACCATCTTACTAACCTCATTCGTGGCCGGGTTTTTCTTCGATGCACTGCTCGCCATCGTAATCACAGCACGTGTTTGTATACCTCAAAATTGCTCTTATTACTAAAATGAGCATTCTGTAAATAATCCTACGAATAACAAACTTTTTTGATCGCACGACGATACGAAATGGATCTGCTAATTTTTTATTCTGACATATACGCATGGGTTGGAATGTTATGCAAATTTCTTTCAAATAGTTGTAAGCTCTCAAATAGTGCTAACGCTAAAATATGATCAGCCTTGTGACGAGCTGAATTAGTTTGAAATGTTGAAATAAAGTTTTGGTAGTAGTGAATGTAACGATCAGAAGGAACTATAAACGCACTGATATCTCGACGCAAGAGAACTAATGACAACCTGACATCCAGTTGAGCATGCGCCAAAACACGTGTGGTCCGGTAAACATGAGTGCTTGCATCATCAGCATAAAAGGTACCCACTGCAAACACCATTAGTGTTAGAAAATCAAGTAGATGAAATGTGCTGTAAAAAGGAAATTCATACTGAACATCAAAACGGAAATGATCACACATGATTCACGGCTCTATTGACTCATGCAATACTTATTCATTGCTGATTATAATTGCAAATGATTAATATCTCTGAGGTTTATCGTCGAGCGATGAATAGCTGAACTGTCAACAGTGTCTCTTGAAAAATAACCTGGTAATAAGTGAGCTCTCTTTCACTTCGATGTCTACTACTTTGTGGAATTTTCTGATCGAGTGGAACATAGTAAGTATTCTCGACGAAACAGTAGTTTTCGGCGTACTGTTCCCATCCTTTCTGTGAAGCTAATTCTGCTGGCAGCCAACACTGGATGGGCTTGCCACCGTATTCCTGAAGCGATGTTGAAATGATAGCTGAAAGGAGATGTTGAAGTACGAATAAAATGACACCAAAACCATTTATACCTTAGCAATGATGGTGAAAGCAGCTGCAAGTAGTATGTAGGTGGTTACTCGATAATTCAGACGGTCTACGAAATCTTCCTCATATCTTGGTTTTGTAATCGATTCGATCAACTTGCCGAGACGGTCCATCGATTAATTCGCTATGTATTTCTTAAACCTCAGTACGTTCTTGTAAGCGATATTGAATGGAAACACTGCTCACATGACACTGTCTTCATTCGTGCAATTCAATACTGAAGCTGCGTGAAATTCTCGAAAATCCGAGTAGAACGGAACGGTGCGAAAAAATTTGGCATATCTTGAAATGAAAGAAAATAAGGCTACCAAGAGAAAATGGTTGATAAGGGTTGTATTTGAGTCAGTGAATGAATTTAATTATGTACGATTGTCATGCATCATGCAACACCGAGCAACTCATAGTGATAAAATGGATACCCAATGACGGAAATGAAGCGGTATGTGGTATGGTACCTACTGGAAATGTGTCTGTGGACGAGTGATTGAAATGGTAAGACGTATCAAATGCAGCAAAATTCAGTAGAAAGCAGCTGCCGAATCAGAAGCATAATCGAAGAAATGTTGTGGATTTCAGCTATACTAGAAGCAGCAGCAGACCGACGATAGGTGTGTCTAATAGCAGACGATTTGTTTTAGCGATAAAACATCAAAAGAAAAGAATGCATGTGTACGTGAATTACGTGCAATCACTACAACGATCTGATCGAGATGAAGATATGATATGAAATGAGATAAATGAATCACTGAAAAACATTTTGACGATCACATGAGATGAAAGTGGCTGTTGAATGGTGGACCGTGAATGCTTGATGTATGCTTTCTGATGACGATTCTGTTTGGCTGTTTAATTTTAAATCTTCTTTATTTTGGTTATTTTAACGTATTCAGCATAGCCATGTTAGTCCTTAACCAAGTGCACTAATCATATAAGATTGTGCCATTGCATACACTGTGTGTTCGTTCAGTAATTTAAACATGTTTAATGCGCCTCGTTACACAGTCATATGATTATGCAACACAACGCATTGCTTTCGTAAAATGAATGAACAAACGTCATCTTCTCTATTCCAACAACATTGCATATTATTGCTTGAAACAACCTTTTGACGGTAGGATTCTTTGTTTCGGTTTGTCTCAATTTGCGTCGTCAATCGACTAAAACTTTATCATTTAGCGCCTGATCCTCCTAACCTCAAGATTTTAGTCCAAATATATGCCATGTAAGCAGTTGTTTTTTTTCTACTGATCTAAAGCAATGTTTCTTTAATGTCAATTTTGTTTTAAATTAATGATACCTCCATCGAACAATTTCATTTGAACATACGTATCAGAACAATGATTGCATCATCATTAAGTGGCTTCAGTAGAAATAATGAAAAAATTTACAACATAAGCATCATACGAATAAAATAAACATCATGTCATTGTGCGTTCCAAAGATTGATATCATAATTCAGTCATCTGGGCACTGCTCCTTATTCCAAAAACAGAGTATCATAGATTACTCATACGAGAGCTTCGCTCGGAATTCACTTCATTATTGGCAACAAGCTGATGCGAAATTTATTCTCACGAGCCCAATGTCTGTACCAGAAATTTGGTCTTTCTTGATCACTAGCACAAATATTTATGAACAATATATGCAGCTGAAAGATGCTTCGGTACGTTAGATCAGGAAATGATGCGCCAGAAACTGACGATTCGATATGGAATATTCGTTTGAAAATGCATTTCATTTCGATTAAGAATACATTCTTACTGTTGCTTTTAAAACTACGAAACACTTGCGTAAGACTAGAAGAATATGCTATGCAATATCCCCTTTGTTTTTTGTTTACCAGTTGTTGATCGTTGCAATTGTTTCAGTGTTCAGCAGAAAGTTAATATTCGAATGATGTGTTCGTTAGCTCTATGAGATGTTTAATGAAAAGCGATATCAGCATTCTTCCATCTCACTTACAGACAATCAACTGCAATCTCAGCTCAGTTTTTATTGTTTGGTTCAATGGCAAATTTCTCGATGGGTCCTCGAATGTGTCATCGTTATTATTATTATTATTATTATTATTGTTAATGTACAACTAAAAATAAATGCAATCATTTAAAGTCAATTAGCTCAAAATTATAAGTGTCGCTAATTTGTTTCATTTTTATTATTTTTTCATTATTTTGTCATTTCCTTATACTGTTTCCGATTGCAAAGCCTTGAATTTTTTTCTGCAGTGACTTCGTTCTGAAAAAGTCGTGAAAAAATGGAATTTTGCAGCATGATTCATTTCAATAGTTCTAATTTGACGATAGCACAAATAAACAACTGCTTGATTAAGTGAGTTTACGTTGGCGTTATAGGAGAGACAGAATGTTGATAGCATTGAAGAATTTTGTTATCAGCTCGGTGCTTCGTTATCAGTTGATCGACATTTCCTCAACAGCTTGAAATGATTGAATAATACAGTCGACTGCTTCATTTGTTGCACATTACTCTATTAATTGACTTTGGAGTCGTTACGTTTTAGTTCAGTGTTTGATGAATTTATTTTACGATTTTCATGCCTTATATTAATTAATTATTTGAAATTCAGCTACACATTTTGCAACGTGCATTTATGGAGACAGCAAGTTCTGTGCAGTTTACACTTCGCTTATTGTTTGTTACAGCGATCATCATCAGCTTTTTGAATCCTTATCCGAATCACTTTGTTTACTGATATCTGAGATCCATTCGAATTCAGTTGAATTAACATGTGATTGCAGTTGCCCTCTGATTTGACTCGTTTAGAACCATATTCACAGAACTATTGAAAGTGAATGTTGATTGGTTGCTGAACGTAAACATCTGTGAGTTGAGGTCGCTATTGGATATGTAGTTTTAGCATGGTTCAACCGGGCTCCACCTACTGCACTCAAAGCAGCGATTACTATAAATATTTTTTTCATTCGTGATTGTCCTCATCACGCAAATTAAAATTTATTCTTTAATGAGGGATTTACTAGATTTCAGGAGCTCTTGAAAGATCAAAGGTACCACAGCAGCACTGATCCTAAAATATAGCAAAAATGTTGGGACTGTTACCAGGTTATTTAAGCAAGCTTCATGCGAACCACGATGAGGACTCAGTGGATCGTATCAACTACATTTATAGTAATATCCTCTTGCTGGCGTTCGCACTGCTTCTGACAGCTAAGAGCTATATTGGTAAACCGTTGCAGTGCTGGGTACCTGCACAGTTCAAGGTCTCATCCTTATCAAATGTTCTTAGCGACTAAATAATTCACTATTGTATATATAAGCCTTTACTCACATATGAAAGAAAACAAACCTGCAGCTGTAATCACAACGAGAAAACAGATATATATATATATATATATATATATATATCTATATATATATATATAGATATATATATATATATATATATATATATATCTGTTTTCTCGTTGTGATTACAGCTGCAGGTTTGTTTTCTTTCATATGTGAGTAAAGGCTTATATATACAATAGTGAATTATTTAGTCGCTAAGAACATTTGATAAGGATGAGACCTTGAACTGTGCAGGTACCCAGCACTGCAACGGTTTACCAATATAGCTCTTAGCTGTCAGAAGCAGTGCGAACGCCAGCAAGAGGATATTACTATAAATGTAGTTGATACGATCCACTGAGTCCTCATCGTGGTTCGCATGAAGCTTGCTTAAATAACCTGGTAACAGTCCCAACATTTTTGCTATATTTTAGGATCAGTGCTGCTGTGGTACCTTTGATCTTTCAAGAGCTCCTGAAATCTAGTAAATCCCTCATTAAAGAATAAATTTTAATTTGCGTGATGAGGACAATCACGAATGAAAAAAATATTTATAGTAATCGCTGCTTTGAGTGCAGTAGGTGGAGCCCGGTTGAACCATGCTAAAACTACATATCCAATAGCGACCTCAACTCACAGATGTTTACGTTCAGCAACCAATCAACATTCACTTTCAATAGTTCTGTGAATATGGTTCTAAACGAGTCAAATCAGAGGGCAACTGCAATCACATGTTAATTCAACTGAATTCGAATGGATCTCAGATATCAGTAAACAAAGTGATTCGGATAAGGATTCAAAAAGCTGATGATGATCGCTGTAACAAACAATAAGCGAAGTGTAAACTGCACAGAACTTGCTGTCTCCATAAATGCACGTTGCAAAATGTGTAGCTGAATTTCAAATAATTAATTAATATAAGGCATGAAAATCGTAAAATAAATTCATCAAACACTGAACTAAAACGTAACGACTCCAAAGTCAATTAATAGAGTAATGTGCAACAAATGAAGCAGTCGACTGTATTATTCAATCATTTCAAGCTGTTGAGGAAATGTCGATCAACTGATAACGAAGCACCGAGCTGATAACAAAATTCTTCAATGCTATCAACATTCTGTCTCTCCTATAACGCCAACGTAAACTCACTTAATCAAGCAGTTGTTTATTTGTGCTATCGTCAAATTAGAACTATTGAAATGAATCATGCTGCAAAATTCCATTTTTTCACGACTTTTTCAGAACGAAGTCACTGCAGAAAAAAATTCAAGGCTTTGCAATCGGAAACAGTATAAGGAAATGACAAAATAATGAAAAAATAATAAAAATGAAACAAATTAGCGACACTTATAATTTTGAGCTAATTGACTTTAAATGATTGCATTTATTTTTAGTTGTACATTAACAATAATAATAATAATAATAATAATAACGATGACACATTCGAGGACCCATCGAGAAATTTGCCATTGAACCAAACAATAAAAACTGAGCTGAGATTGCAGTTGATTGTCTGTAAGTGAGATGGAAGAATGCTGATATCGCTTTTCATTAAACATCTCATAGAGCTAACGAACACATCATTCGAATATTAACTTTCTGCTGAACACTGAAACAATTGCAACGATCAACAACTGGTAAACAAAAAACAAAGGGGATATTGCATAGCATATTCTTCTAGTCTTACGCAAGTGTTTCGTAGTTTTAAAAGCAACAGTAAGAATGTATTCTTAATCGAAATGAAATGCATTTTCAAACGAATATTCCATATCGAATCGTCAGTTTCTGGCGCATCATTTCCTGATCTAACGTACCGAAGCATCTTTCAGCTGCATATATTGTTCATAAATATTTGTGCTAGTGATCAAGAAAGACCAAATTTCTGGTACAGACATTGGGCTCGTGAGAATAAATTTCGCATCAGCTTGTTGCCAATAATGAAGTGAATTCCGAGCGAAGCTCTCGTATGAGTAATCTATGATACTCTGTTTTTGGAATAAGGAGCAGTGCCCAGATGACTGAATTATGATATCAATCTTTGGAACGCACAATGACATGATGTTTATTTTATTCGTATGATGCTTATGTTGTAAATTTTTTCATTATTTCTACTGAAGCCACTTAATGATGATGCAATCATTGTTCTGATACGTATGTTCAAATGAAATTGTTCGATGGAGGTATCATTAATTTAAAACAAAATTGACATTAAAGAAACATTGCTTTAGATCAGTAGAAAAAAAACAACTGCTTACATGGCATATATTTGGACTAAAATCTTGAGGTTAGGAGGATCAGGCGCTAAATGATAAAGTTTTAGTCGATTGACGACGCAAATTGAGACAAACCGAAACAAAGAATCCTACCGTCAAAAGGTTGTTTCAAGCAATAATATGCAATGTTGTTGGAATAGAGAAGATGACGTTTGTTCATTCATTTTACGAAAGCAATGCGTTGTGTTGCATAATCATATGACTGTGTAACGAGGCGCATTAAACATGTTTAAATTACTGAACGAACACACAGTGTATGCAATGGCACAATCTTATATGATTAGTGCACTTGGTTAAGGACTAACATGGCTATGCTGAATACGTTAAAATAACCAAAATAAAGAAGATTTAAAATTAAACAGCCAAACAGAATCGTCATCAGAAAGCATACATCAAGCATTCACGGTCCACCATTCAACAGCCACTTTCATCTCATGTGATCGTCAAAATGTTTTTCAGTGATTCATTTATCTCATTTCATATCATATCTTCATCTCGATCAGATCGTTGTAGTGATTGCACGTAATTCACGTACACATGCATTCTTTTCTTTTGATGTTTTATCGCTAAAACAAATCGTCTGCTATTAGACACACCTATCGTCGGTCTGCTGCTGCTTCTAGTATAGCTGAAATCCACAACATTTCTTCGATTATGCTTCTGATTCGGCAGCTGCTTTCTACTGAATTTTGCTGCATTTGATACGTCTTACCATTTCAATCACTCGTCCACAGACACATTTCCAGTAGGTACCATACCACATACCGCTTCATTTCCGTCATTGGGTATCCATTTTATCACTATGAGTTGCTCGGTGTTGCATGATGCATGACAATCGTACATAATTAAATTCATTCACTGACTCAAATACAACCCTTATCAACCATTTTCTCTTGGTAGCCTTATTTTCTTTCATTTCAAGATATGCCAAATTTTTTCGCACCGTTCCGTTCTACTCGGATTTTCGAGAATTTCACGCAGCTTCAGTATTGAATTGCACGAATGAAGACAGTGTCATGTGAGCAGTGTTTCCATTCAATATCGCTTACAAGAACGTACTGAGGTTTAAGAAATACATAGCGAATTAATCGATGGACCGTCTCGGCAAGTTGATCGAATCGATTACAAAACCAAGATATGAGGAAGATTTCGTAGACCGTCTGAATTATCGAGTAACCACCTACATACTACTTGCAGCTGCTTTCACCATCATTGCTAAGGTATAAATGGTTTTGGTGTCATTTTATTCGTACTTCAACATCTCCTTTCAGCTATCATTTCAACATCGCTTCAGGAATACGGTGGCAAGCCCATCCAGTGTTGGCTGCCAGCAGAATTAGCTTCACAGAAAGGATGGGAACAGTACGCCGAAAACTACTGTTTCGTCGAGAATACTTACTATGTTCCACTCGATCAGAAAATTCCACAAAGTAGTAGACATCGAAGTGAAAGAGAGCTCACTTATTACCAGGTTATTTTTCAAGAGACACTGTTGACAGTTCAGCTATTCATCGCTCGACGATAAACCTCAGAGATATTAATCATTTGCAATTATAATCAGCAATGAATAAGTATTGCATGAGTCAATAGAGCCGTGAATCATGTGTGATCATTTCCGTTTTGATGTTCAGTATGAATTTCCTTTTTACAGCACATTTCATCTACTTGATTTTCTAACACTAATGGTGTTTGCAGTGGGTACCTTTTATGCTGATGATGCAAGCACTCATGTTTACCGGACCACACGTGTTTTGGCGCATGCTCAACTGGATGTCAGGTTGTCATTAGTTCTCTTGCGTCGAGATATCAGTGCGTTTATAGTTCCTTCTGATCGTTACATTCACTACTACCAAAACTTTATTTCAACATTTCAAACTAATTCAGCTCGTCACAAGGCTGATCATATTTTAGCGTTAGCACTATTTGAGAGCTTACAACTATTTGAAAGAAATTTGCATAACATTCCAACCCATGCGTATATGTCAGAATAAAAAATTAGCAGATCCATTTCGTATCGTCGTGCGATCAAAAAAGTTTGTTATTCGTAGGATTATTTACAGAATGCTCATTTTAGTAATAAGAGCAATTTTGAGGTATACAAACACGTGCTGTGATTACGATGGCGAGCAGTGCATCGAAGAAAAACCCGGCCACGAATGAGGTTAGTAAGATGGTTGATGTTGTAGCTGCTCACCTAGAACGTTCACTTCACGAGAACAATTTTCATCATCACTTGGCACACAGCAATCCGCTCGTATTCCTATTCAGGTTTCAATGTTTCAGGTTTCATTCTCTCATGAACGCTCTTCTTTTGAGAACAGCGTTCGCTTTCTAATTGTGTGACAGAGCTGCCCTCAACATAAATCAAACTCGCTTAGTGACATTCAGATTTTCTGATTGTCTTACTTCCTGACGAATTTATTTGTTTGGTTCATCAACCGGTCATTGTATTCGTTGAGATTTTGCAACTGAGCTTACGTGAGCAAAAATACATTTTGAATTGAAATGTGCCAAAATTATAAAATTGTAGGGTTGTATCGGTTTCCTATTTGAGTTCGGTCTATGTATTAACGAAACTGCTTTTCATTGCTAATGCATTTCTGCAGGTTATTTTTTTAAAATCATATTCTATCAATTTTAAACAAATTATCGTACATATTAGAATCGCTTTTTTGTGTGTAAAATCAAACGCAATTCTCCAAAGACTCGAATCGACAGGTCCTTTGTAATCATTGTTGATTATAAACAGCCGCAATATAAAACGAAGTTAATTCAATAAATAATTAAGCATGTGATTTTATCCGCGTATCTTGGATCGAGTGGTTATGAGATAACAAAAGCTCTATTACAACAACGCTCGTGGGAAGTCACCGGACTCTTCCCTCGTGTTACCATGTGCGATTTCAAGGTGAATTGTATGATATATTATTTTACTGAATCAGAAACAACATAGTTTATTTATAACAAATAAGTTTTTGTCTTCTCAGCAGTATCAAGTAGTGTCAAAAATGCGATGCAGTCATGGTGTCGCAAGTTTTATCTGATAGCAACAAATCCGATGAAGAGAGTCATTCAGCGGGATGAAAATGAATTGCAATGTGAAATTTCAGGTGCGAGACATTGGGCATCGACATCATTTTACCATTCAGTGTGTACTGATGGCGAATATGTTCAATGAGAAGATCTTCCTCGGTCTGTGGTGGTGGATTTTGATTCTACTGACGACAACGTGTGTCAACTTCATTTACTGGATATACGTAATGAATTGTGGCTCATCAAAGTGCAACTTCCTCGAAGGACTCATCACTCTTGGTGTAACTTTTCATATCTTTCAAATGCACAAACTTCTGTTGCCTATGGAGATAGAATCATGGGACAGCCATCTGGTACAGTTCATCTGCCGAGCGACGCCAGCATTAGTGCGCTAGCATTTTACATATACAATTGATTGTAGAATGACAATTTGGAATAAGAGCATATTTTTGCAGCATCCATCTGTGAAAGTAATGCATCATCGTGTTGAGATGCTTGCGCATCAGTTGGGAGGTGACGGTATGTTAGTGCTACGCTTGATGGCACAAAACGCTGGTGAAATCATTACCAGTCTTGTGGCTGCACGTCTATATGATTTATTCTCCGTGAAACAAAAGTGAGTGAACTTTGTTTGGCGACTATATGATTACCGTCGAATTTCATCGTTCATTCCAAGTTGAAAGCAAAATTGACAGTTTCAGGGAGAACTGCAACAGTTTTTACAATCCAGCAATGCAGATTCCGCCGCTTAATGATGCACCTAAAAAGCCACTGGATGAAATCAAAACTCCGCTACCTTAATTCCATTATTTTTCCGTCAAACAATCAGCAGTCAAATTTGAAATTTATGAAACGTTTCATTATATTGGTCATAGTTTTCTTATCGTATTATTCAATAACATTATTTTGAAACGCAATAAAATATATTCGGAGCAAAGAGAAAATGATGACGCACCTTGAAAATATCGAAGTGCGCAACAAGTAGGCATGTTGTTGGGCTATTTCGAAACCGTGAGTGCATAATTGAAATGCTGCAGTATTTGTAGTCAAACGTGGAATTATTTTGAGGTTTGCAGAACAAGAATCTGTATCGTTAGTTTGGTTTATCATATTCAGGAAAAATTTTTTATAGATCTTGTGTGACTAATTAATAGCTCACCACTGACGGTTGCTACTTTCCGAAGATCATAGTATAGAAGGACAGTGCTCATGAGCGAGGTGGGAGGTGAGGAAAATTCCTCTGGAGGTGAACAGAGAGTGCGAAGAAGGATGAGGGTGGGTTAGGAATTGAGGAGGCTTGTAAGTCATTGTTAATTGATTTGTTTTCGTAATCATCCCATAATGATCATAAGGAACTGAATGCTTGATCGATCATAAGGCACTGATTCCTTTGATGCAACCGGTGGATTCTTGGTAGCACAGTTCCCGACAACGGTTTTGTTTTTCTTCTCAGGTTCCCTGATTTTCTTCTGATTTATCATTAAGATGGGGTGTCAGAGGAATGGGGAGGTGGTTTTTGCATAGATCAAATGTTACAGAAAGTGTTAGCGGAGACGGAACACAGAAACCTGAGAATCCCTAATATTAAAAATGATAAGGATTAGACAGTGCTTGAAGCATGTAAGAACATGGTTGTTGTGTCCGTGGGCAAGCACAATAAAGTGCATGAATCGGACGAACAATGGAGAAAATTTTGATTGTACACTGACGATAAATCATTCGGGAGTGCTTGGTTGACTGAAGCGTAAGATGAGGATGTGGCTTGATAAGCGATGTTGCAGTGATGTGATAATGAAAGGAGAAGGACAGGTGTGAAAAAGGTTAATAACACAAGTCATATCACATCACACATATTCGCATCACACACAATCTCTTTTCAAATCACACATATCAGATTACATCACACCACATCAGCAGTCAGAACGAGATGGGTCCGTCGACTATTTAGTTAAGTTGAAGTTGATAACATCCTCATCACAAGCGATAAGCTCACTAGCAAAATCTCAACCGACACAATTCAGCTCATCAATCCATCCCTTCCGCTATTGTTTCATCTACTTCGTTCCTCTTCTTTCCGTTTAATTACATCATTCGTTTATGCGTAATCCCTTTCATTCCTTTCCTAATCATTTCCAATCTCTCCGAGGATGTTTTCATTTACAACGATTACTTGATCAAAATTCTTAATTGATTAGCACATTTTATGTCATTTCCAATCACGTTTATTTTGCTTTCATTTTCAAAACATTTCTCATCAGCGATGTCATTTTTGTTTTCTGTTCATCCCTCATAATTTTACCCTAAAATCATGTATACTATATTTTGAGTTCCCTAGAAACATAGATGAGTGATCATCTGTATATTTGTGTTGGTCATTTGCTGCATGAATGTTGGGATTCTGAAGAATGTCTCGTCGTTTCGGTAATTTGAATTTCGAAATATGATATATCGCAGAAACTAGTGCATATTTTTTGATGAGTCATATCACGTCTGTAGCAATTTTTAACAGTCCGATCAAATTTTATTCGATTTAGCTGATGAAATGATAGTTGACAGTTGATCCGGTAAGGATACGATTAAGGAACTCTCAGATTTATCGACGGGACAATTTCTGTTATCTGATATTGTTGTTGTCTCTGCAAATGTTTGGCGTGCCAATTTATACCATTTTTCACTGCACGTAAGATTGTGTTTCAACGAAAATTAGATTCAGTTCATTTGGAATGATTGGAAGAATATGGAAACATCTTAGGTTGATGAAAAATGGGCAAAAAAGCTTTAATGATAAAAAAGCACTTGGCTTGAAGGTTTTTCAAAGGCCGCAAAGGTTTTATGGTAAAAGCTGCTCTCAATGCTCACTTCATCCAGTCCTATATATTATATTCTTGCAAATTCTATACAAATTACGTTCTGTCAGCTGAATAGGAACTTTTACGCAACTGGTATTGCCTCTTGTCTGATGAGCTAAAATTTCTGTTTTAGTATTTCAGTGGAGTTAGAAAAGTAGTGACCAACTTGCGGCCGAACGCAATGATTGGTTGGTGTTTGGTAAAGGAATAGAGATGACATAACTCATTGCTTTCGACAATATTTTTGTAAATGTGATTTTTGGATCGTAGAGTTTGTCTAAAATAATGCATTTAGAACAAAATCAAATGCAGTGAAATGTAAGCAATGTTATGAAAATGTTCATGGTGACAGTGCTGTACCACCTTTAGGAAAATATTCCTGGGGATTAACAACACTCGGCTAGATGCAGCTATGTACAGCCAAATATCATATTTTGTGACGGATTTCTTCAAATACGCACGAATTCACGCTCATCGTCAAGCTTTATGTACAAAGAAGAATGCTATCTTGAATATTCATGCATATTTCTCGAAAAGTGTCGAGAAAATGACCCAAACTGAGAATGTGCATTTCGCACTACGCGTTGCATGAGCTCACATATGTAGTTTGACTTTTTCAGGAGTTTCTCAATGAACATTGAAGCGTTGTAGTAACACTTTGTCCACTGAATATGATTCAAATAAATTTCCTCCATTTTTCAAACTAAAAGTTGCACTCAATGCAGGTGTTTTGTGAGAAAAGATGTGGTTGTAACAAGATCACAGGCTAAGGTCAAGGTAGTACCTAAAGAGACATCCTATTACTATTCCTGAAAATAGACGTAACCATATGTATAACGTAGCTGAAGATCCACCCTAAGGTGGACGAGACAAACATTGAAAATTGCATTAAAACTTTGCAAGAAAATAAACAATTTCCGGTATTTGTTTTGTAGAATGTAATACGTTATTTCTTTAATCACTAATAAAAATACGCAAATATTGCTCAGGGGTTTACCATATACCTTCATGTGTAAATCTTCGAAACTGTTCAATTAGCGGTTCTAGACAATTCATTAGTCTCTTTTATCATCGCTCGCTGTTATTCAGCATCACTCGTCAATTTTCACTGAAACCTTTCAATTATCTGATATGCTTTTTGAAACGCTGCTCGGTCTGTAATTATGATAGGATCAACTCCGTTCTATTTGTGTACTGAAGCAGCAAGCAGAAAAGTTCATTGAGCATATATAGGTCATATATAATGCCACAAAGATTGAAACGGTTTCGGATGGGTTGGATGCGAAGCATTCTCTACTAAGTGCTGCCTGTGCTCTTGAAGAAATGTAGTGTGTTGAAATTGTCAATGAGATATTCTCGTTTTTCTCTCGTTACATTCATCAATCGAATGCTTCAAATTGATCCTCATCTCAAAGCTCAATTGAAGCAGTTGTTTTGTTCTCGTTTCATAACAACATCAATACACGTTTACAAAGAGAAATTGTCTACATGTTAACAATGGTGTGGTTAGTATCATAGACATTCACTGTACTTATAAATCTCAGTTCTTTCATCTACTCAATAGGTGTGTTTTTTCATTGACTATTTATAAATGAAAATTTTTCTTGAATATATATATATATATATATATATATATATATATATATATATATATATATATATATATATATATATATATATATATATGCATAGCATAAATAACTGTGCGAAGAAGTTATTAATGGTATTGAATAATATTGCAAAGTCGTGCTAAAAACGATTGCTGCTATGTATCGTAAAAGTGAAAGTATCAAGTTTATATGAAATATATAGCCAACTAAAATGAACTATGCGGTTAAGTGAATTTTTTTAATCAGTGTGAATAAATATCACATATAAATGCATTGTAGCAAATGTTTGAAATAAGTAGTTAACTAATATCCGTCGTCAGCTTTTCTCACAGTACAAAATTTAGAGACTTGTCAGATGATTTCGATCGTTAGCAAATATTCATTCCCCTAAATACGTCTAATTTGTACGTATAAAGAATATTGCTGATTTATGTGCACATAGTAGGCAGTTATTATGCTGAGCTAAGAGCATAATCTAGTCAACCAACGTTTAACATTTACGAAACCATAATTCATTTCTTTTACGAATCGAGAAATAACTTATGGATGTAATGTTCACAGTTAACCGGACCTGTTTTCCCATACCATTCATAAATGTTCAAGTTTTATTGTACAGCGATAAAAAATTTTTCAAAATTTAAGTTCAACTATTCTAAGGTATCAAAAGTTTTGCTTTGTACTAAAAGGCTGCATATGCGATTTCAGAACATTCTCTAGAATATTTACTTCCCATGTTTGTTTCTTTGGTTCTATGTTCGAATCAGCTGGAAGGTTTAGGCTGACAAAAAAAATGAATTTTAATCAGTGTTAAGCTAACTTGAAATCTCAAGAGCTGTCAAAAGTTCATTGTATATCCAACTTCTTTGTTGCATGAGCTTTGTTCACTTAACTTTTCATTTTATCATTTCCTTTCTGACTACTTTTCAGTCAGCAAGCAAACGAAGCATTACTATGCTGAAAGCTTCCGGATCAGGTCTGAGTACATCTTTGCAGTATTTAAATGTCTGCAACATTCATCAATAATCATATGCACTAAAAAATTTCAGTGAACTTTTGTATTCATCGGAATCGCCGTGCGATGATTGCTGAATTTTGATCACATCTTAGATCACAATTCTGTGGGCTTGTATTTCTCAGAATACTGTGGTGGAAATTGAATTCACAAACTCAATTTGATAAGCTGTAATTGAAGAGGCTTCATGTACACCCTATCTTTAGCCACTTATTATCCTCCAACTCTGACATTTATAATTTGCTTCATATGTTTGCTGCTGGTCGTTCAACATTAGTGAAGTTGCAAAATTTGCATCTGTTGTTGATGTTTTCTGTGAGAAGACAGAGATTTTGGTGAAGTACTGAGGAAGATACGAAAGAAACTCTTTACGTTTATAAAGTTTCATCCTTTTTAATGTTGATATGAAGTTCTGCATTTATTCAATGATCATAAATAAATTTTGCATTGGAGGATAATGTTAAGAAGTTGTAATGCGTTGTAGTTGATTAGTGAAAAACAGACTTATTGACAGACATACGTATTGAAATTGTATTCGAAAAGAGGCGTTGATGTGGGCCAAGAGCCACATCACCGATATGTGTGACGAAATAATAGCTTTCGAAGTTGGGGAAGTTGAAGCATAAGTTAAGCGATTATCAACTAGTCACTATTTTACAACCATCCCCATCAAATTGCGCTATTACGAGCGAGCACACTCCAGTAGCAAACACAGCACTAAGCAGTGTTAATTTGATAGTGGTGATGTGCGAAAACAATACAATTCATATCATCAACATTGTCGTATTTCACTTATTCATCGTTTTATTTTTTTCGTCTATTGAGAATCAGTTATATTAGTTTGATAGTTTTAGTCATTCAGATCATCATATAGGTTGATGACAAAGTTGGATAAGGACTTTGCTTGTTAGGAGAGAAATGTTCAAGAATGAAGAGAAATTTTATAATGATTCACAACGTGTAACAATGTTGTTATGATGCGTTGAATGAGCGCTACACGTATTAGTAAATAGATGGTCGCTGTTATTAATTGTTGTCATTTAATTAGAGCATTCAGTTCACTGGATGTGCGATCACAACCTTACAAAAACTGCCTTCATAACGTAAACACATGGCACATTTCAATATTTGATGAGCTTTAAGAATTTCAGTCTTTCTGCATAATCTTAATGCGCAAAAAATGTGTGTGTTTACTGTGATAGTTTCGGATCGATTATGTCTTTCAAAAAACTGTGCTTGAAGCATTAATGTTCGATAGTTTGGCAGTTAATAAAGAGGAACTGATTTCCTCCAGCTACAGCGATAGCATTTATTATCTTTCAGTTCTTCGTTTAAGCTGTGAGCTCCGAATCCATTTCATTGTGTTTTTGGTCAGTGCTCATGTGCTTATTATCCTAACGATAAGTATGATTGCGATGTTATTTTGATGAAGTTTCAAACGATCATGTCTGCGAATTCACATAATTCAATTATCCTCCGAAATTTTTTCTTTCAGCAAATACTGTGAATCTATACTAAACAGTGATTGAGAGTTTTTTGTCCTGGATATATTTCGACAGAACTTTTTTACATCCATATGGTTCGACGTCTATCGTACTTGAATATCGGAGTTGTCTGTGGAATGTGTCTATGAATTAATACACCCATATTCAGCGAAATTTGATTATATTGTTGCTCATTCTTCAACTAATATCATCGAGAAACCAATAGAACGTACCGATTGGTCTTCTGTGAATTATCTGCTTTCAAATGATTGAAAAATCAGGAAATTAGTTATTGAACAATACACATGTGTATTGTACAAAATGCGAGTGTTAGTGAGAAAACGATATCAGATGATTATTATTTATCGTTTTCACATTTACATTGTTTGTGAGCTTATTAACTGCATCGCTCATAATCAACGCGTTGAGGTGGCTTAGCACCGCAATGAGTTTTGATTCGTTATCTGCGAGCACACCCGGCCTCGGCGTTTTTCCACGTCGTGCGATCACAATCGCAGCGCCAGATGACGCACACGCGCAGACCGTTACCGTCTATCTGCATACATTCAATCCCGAATCATGCGATCAGCGCATCAAGATTGATTTCTATAAACGAGCAACCACAGAAGAATTGATCGAAAAGGTGCTCCAACATAGACCAGGTTTCTTTATCTTACGCTCCTAATTTTATTCCATTGCAGTGACGTTTCTATTCCAAACTGGCTGTTCAGTTCCCGTTCCGTTCTAAACATTAGAATAGAACAGTTCAGGGAAAGGGACGCGAACAACTGAACAACCGAAGGGCGGAATAAACCAGTTTGCCAAAAGTGTGGAACAGAAACATTACTCTTCCAGTGATCATCGTCATTGTAGCAATTTTCTGTGCAATTTTTCTCGTTGCAAACACGTCTGATGCCCTCATCAAGGAAACGAACAACCTGGTGATAATGCACCAGTTGTAATGTATACCCATATTTGATTTACAGAATTAGTGAGCTACACGTGCGATGATTTCGACTTGTATGAAATTATGGGTACTCTTGATGGGCAAACTTTTAAAGAGCGTAAATTGGATCGAGGTGAATATCCTGTAGCCGTACAAATGCTTTGGTCACAATCCGTTCAGAACAACAGCAATGAAGCGGCACCCAAAAATCGTTTCGTATTGCGGTTCGTTTGAATGTATCACAATTCGATGGCTTAGATGCGGTCAACCCAACTTCAATTAGATCCCTTCCCAACAGTTAAAATGGAAAATGTTTCATTCAGTCACCATTTTACACCTTCAAAATGATCGTTTTTCTCACCTGTTCCAGTCAGCATTGGAACTGATATCACTGTTGCGATATAGTTTTTCACGAATGTTTCATTACTTCAGTAATATAAAATAAAGAACCGATAAGCAATAAAAGCAACTCAGTGGTTCTTGTGACGGGTATGAACTCCGTAGCGCATCTCGCTCGGCACATGCTATACTAATCCTTAGCCGTTTAATGAGCTGAAATTATCTGAAGA